>JABUQX010000089.1:45000-57500 GCA_015478945.1 Trachelipus rathkii
CGAACACGAGAAGTCAATAATTCTTGAAATATTACCCACAAGACCAAGAAAATCAAATGCATAAAGAAATGATTACTGGTCATACCGGCAGATTACATTCGGATTAGACTTGTATTGAAGGATAATCTGTGTACAGATGTAAGTACTTTCCCACTTTAACAATCTGTGATTACACGATAGCAGATGATCGATACGAAGATGTCGAGCCTCAATCTGACAAGATATTAAATTGAAATACGCTGAATACAGAGCTACTATCAATATTTCCTTCACCACTAACGCATACTCTGAACCTCTAACGAGAGTCTATCAAACAAATTTGCTATACCTCCGTATTGATGCGTAGTTTCCTGGCATCATTGCTGCGCCACCATGAGTACTAGACTATGCAAAGGCAATCATTTCTCGAGATAAATATATACGTGTTTCTGGATCCTACTGGATTCCCTTAGATATTGCTCCTTCTAATCTCTGTATCTAATATTGCTCGTCTTCATTAGGATTAGTATTATGCGATCCAGCTCAATACAATATAGCTTAAACAAAGAATGACTGGACTTGTTAGTAGAATAACTTGGGTGTAGATTTCACTTTCCAGTAATGCCAGTAGCGCTTCCTGAGATAAAAAATATATTTATGTGATTATTTCAATAGCGACTCCTCGTATGTTTACATTAGCAAGAGGTAATATGACGTGAATTCACCAAAGTTTCACTATTGCCAGCAACCCACAATATCCAATGGTTAGCCTACTAAAGATCACCTATTAGCCCGAAACTACAACTCGATTCCCGACACTTGAAAGATACTCTATCGGCCATATCCTAGAACGAATTCGTGCAGAATGCCACGTAAATCACCTTGGAATTCGATACTATAGGTCTGCTACCTCTCACCCGCTAACTTTGGGAGTTAATCAAATCAAACAACAAACCTAAATCAACAATATCAATCGGCCGCTCCTTTAGAAAAAATACGAAGCAGAGGATGTATTGCTCGAGACTGTCTTGACTATAAGAGTACCAAAGTCAAATATCGATCTCCGAACAACTAATCGACACCATCCAAATTACATAAATAATCCCGGCAAGTATTAGAAATCTTAATCGAGGCGAAGGATTCTCCAATTTACCTAAATTACAACAATCGATACCTAAAAAGGCACGTAGATGGACAATGAGAGTTCACTAAAGTTTGCTAGGATTAATAATCTACTGCCCAAAAAACTTTGTCGAATCCGCTAGGCAATGATATTACAAAACTACTCTGTGAACGGAAGATAAATGACAAAGATAATTGACACGTAAAGAAAGTAAAAAACTAATGTTCATCATCTTACTACCGTTCACCTATCAATCTACAATCTGCTACTTCAATTGGAATCCTAGAAAATTCAGAAAGTCAAATATCTCAATTATCTTCGAGAAACTGACGATTTATATTAACAAATTATCATACCGCAAATAATTAATATATAAATTCAATTAAAAAAATTTTGCGATCTTGTTGTTTGTTACGGCTATATATATCTAATTAGACTAGGCTTGGTAAGGCTAAATTAGGCAATGTATTGCCTCATCAAAACGACACACCTGCAATAAATTGAAAAGTTTTTATTTTTCATTTATTCACTATCTTTTACTATTAGTCGAAGCCTACACTTAGATAACAATCTCACGGAAGCTCATTTTCAATCATCTGAAATTCCTTCCATTCATTCTCCCTTTAATATATGAAATTCCAATACCGTTCGCTCTCATGATATATAAATTTGAAGACGTATGTACGCCGTTACGTTACTTACTCCTTCTCAAGAAGAAATGCACGTAACCAATTCTAGCAAGTCCAGTATCCAAGTACCCCATGCTGCAGACAAATTATCTCACATTCATGCAACCGGACAAACGCTATAAACATACTAGTTCTAACATCCGTCTACGAGCCAAAACTTAAACACTCTTCCTCTATTTATGAGGTCGAGATTAAACCGGTAGATTCCCACCATTATAGAAGCTTCCTCTGGGGTCCCGCAGACTAGCCGAGGTCACATACTTGGTGGAGAGTTAAACCACTTAAGCTAACTTCATATAATTATTATGAGATACAAGCAGCATGAACAAAAATTATTAACTTCTAAATAATCCCTAATACAAGTATCTTTCCGGAAACGAACCTACTCTAATTGAAAATAAACTATATAACCCTTAATTAGATAAAGTGTCTTTGAGAGTAACGCAGCGAGTTTATCCAGATTTACTCCTTGACCAATGAGGATTCCACTATTGAATATTTGTACTAGCACTTTTGTTTTGGATTCCCAACAACCACAGCTTAATATGTGTTATACTAATGACGAGTATAAACTAATTGACTAGTAACTATTTTTTATCACCACTGAAATACAGTAATTATACCCAATTGTGGTGTTACAATAATACGGAAAGAGAAAATTATCCCCCACGGCTTCGTATAGTACACAAGACTTTTTACATTTTAATTACGTTTTACACGTTTTAATTTCATTTAGGATTCTGCCATAACTTATATCCGAAGAACGCCAGAACACAAAAAGATACAATATAAACAAAAGACCATCAGTTCACCACCAGGAGGTTTTTTTTATCACCTTATTTAAATAAGATGTTAAGTCGTCAGCAACACACACTAGAAAAGAAAAACAGATACACACTCTTCAGAATACAAGCTTCCATAATATGATATTAGTTATAAACAACAAGAGTTCAAGGGAAGTTAACTAAGAGACCTCTAAAAAGATAAGGAATAAGAGTCTTTTTTTCTCCCTTATTAGTAGTAACTACCTTTATTCAGAAACTAGTAACTGATAAGTTTATGGCCCATAAGTAAATTTTCACAAAACTTAATTCACCGCCTATCCAAGTCATAGATCAATAAGGATACTTGGACAGAAGTTTCATTTAAACTAACACACGAATAGTAAAAGCGAAATTTGCCAACTGTTTATTCTCACAAGAGCACTTCCTCTACTTAGTATCAGGAAAACACGATTAGTCTCATTTATAAGTAAAATCCCCTCTCTTCAATCTAATAATCCTTCTAGCTCAAAATGCTTTCACATTGATATTCAATCAAGCCCAATAGTTCGTTCTCCTTCATATTAACATCCTGTTAGCATATGGATACTTCAACTGAGTCGACAACTGAAAGCTCCTCTCAATTTATTCCTCCAAACATCTAATCTAAAAGAATAACTATAGAGCAATACTAACGTTTTATAAAACATAAACTCCGTCGAACTAATACGTAACCTAATTTCAAATATCAGGGAATCTACCCCCAAACAACGATATATCTCCACCCGATTTATATATTAAGGTTTATATATGCGCCATAATATATGATTCGATCCACCCAGTTCAAAACATATTCAAGAGAATTTAATCACTCCTGTATAATTAAAAACACACTGACACTTCTTCTAATCTCGACCCCAACTTGACCACGGAATTTACTTAATTTTAATAGGCACGATCCCTAATTTCTGTGAAACAAACACTTGCCAATGACCATGAAGTTTTACGATACGATTTAAGGTGATCGCTTTTCCCTGCTACACGATCAGATTAAAACAAATGTAATAATTCTTTGACATCTCATAGCCATTCTTAATAAAACTCGTTTAGATACTCCCTATCCCAACTCGATTCCCTCATTCCAATAACATGACGAAATGAATTAATGAAAATACACTTAAACCACCTAAATTAACTGATGTCTACCACTCCCCCCGCCCCTCTTACTCAATAACTATCAGAGGAAAGAGAAGACCAATAATGTTAACAACCTATAAAGGACGAGATAGCCGAAAAACCCTACAAAAGAAGTAATTTAATATCGCGGGTTCTTCACCATCCCATTTATCACCCAAATCATTTGAGTGAAAGATCCGATTGTCGTGTAAAGAAGAAGAAGACTGGATCCAAACCACGGCCAACATATGAGTTTATATACCATATAAGAACCACCGAGATAATATGACCTGTCATGATATCAAAACGATACAGTAATTATCTAATAGTCTACTTCCATCGCTTCTAGCTAAAGCCTCCTCACGTTCTAACCAGGACTCATCATTTTGCGTTGCAAAATATAGGAATGAAAGTAGACAATGAGGCGAGTAACTAAAAACCCAGTAAACACAGCAGATTATTTCCTTTATTAGATACGTACAGATTGACAAGGGCTCTAAAATAACCAGACGTTACTCCCTCAAATTTCAGAATGCTCAAACCTCCACACAGTCTTCAACTTCACCCCCTAGTCTCGTTCTTAAATTAACAATCATAACGTCACCATCCTATCAGATATTCTGCAATAGACGAACATTCCCAATATTTGATAGTCATATGACAATAAAGCAAATTTGCTTTGCAAGATCTGCTCCCGTCTGGATTGAGAAATGACACACCCACCAGCCCGCACGATTTGAAGGTCTGACCCATAAAGACACGCCGGATCATTCCCAAGGCTATAGCTCCATCCTGGAAAATCCTCTGGAACAATATACTATAAAGCGGGCCAACAACTAAATCAATTCGGCACACATTACGTATAGGGGGTTCCCCTCTTACCTTTGAATTCAAGATGTCCAACCGTCTCCCGCTGACTACTCCAGGCGTCTACCCATTAATAATAACTTTGTACCCAGATCTACCCGACCACGAGTTTCGTGGGCATCCGATAAAGGGCTTACTGATGCAGAACAGATTGGAATATGCTCGCTAAAAAATTTACCATTCCCAGAAACTGGCGTAATTGCTTTACCGAAGTCGGGCGGGAAATTCTAACGCCCCTTTGAGATTTTTCTGAAGGGGAAGTATACCAGTCTGTGATATTTGGTGACCCAAGAACTCCACCTCAGTACGGCAAAGCCTGGTTTATGCAATTAAGTTTAATACACTTTTTCTCTACATGCAGGCTGAAAGACACGATCCAAGGTAACAGATATCCTCTATGTCTTGACTCGAGGATTAATAATATCATCTAAGTATAATTCATACCTGACCATGAATTCCTCTACGCCAGCATCATATCCACGTTGAATGTTGCTGGACCATTTTATTACACCCAAAGGGATATTCTTAATATTCATACTGAGCAAATGCAGTGGAAAAAAAGCCAAGTTTTTTCAACAATTTCGTTCCATGGACACCTATAATAACCACGGACCAATCAATGGTTGTAAAAATATTTATTACCATCACATATTATAATCATATCTATTAAGTTAGGTAAAGGGAAGGAATCTGTCTTAGTAACACTATTTAATTTCCGTCAGTTAATAATAAAACGTAACTTACCGTCAGGTTTTCGGACAGGAACCACAGGAGCCGAATAAGGGGATTTACTAGGTCTAATAATATCCTGCTCCAACAGTTCATGACATTGTTTTTCTATTTCTTGAGCCAAGACCCTGGAAACGACGTACTGGTAATCTCACAGGTCGACCAGTTTCTACCTCGTTGTGTGATATTAGTAGCCACTCCAACGTCGTGGTCACCGAAACTGAGAGCCGAATTTATGTTTTAATAACACTTGCGATTAAATCGTTCTTTTCGAGTCATTAGATAGAATATCCGCAAGCAAAACGCCTCCCCAACTTAGTGGGACATACGTCTGTTTAAAGTTGATTTCGGAATTCGCCTCTACTGGCCTAGTATTAATTTGAAGGAATATCTTTCTTCCAAAGACATAAGCTACCTACTACATACCCTTCCTAACATTTAATGAGGTGTATCGGAAGGATTAAATAGAGCGATTCTACACGAATCTCGCAAATCCAATACACCAGGAATTGGAACACGGATTCCATTGGCTCTGATTGAAAACCTACCAAGCAGAGATTTCAGATTAAGACAACTTACCAGTCACACCATCTGACAGAAAAACGGGAACATTTATGTGGAATTAACCATGACGCATTATAAAAGGGATGTTTCAGACTCTCATTCCTTAGCTAGGATCTATACAATCATTAGATCTATGTACTTATCACCGCGATAGTAAGTCTGGAGAGGTCATTTCTTTTAAAGCGACAGCCCCTAAAACTAACGGAGCTGGCATAAATTCCTGGGGAACCACCAACAATATGACGGGCTTAGATAATCACCATCAGGGAAGTACAGATTACATTCAGTATAGACAATAAGTACTGAATGTTCTCGGACCAGACCACTGATGCATTAACCTGTAATCATACAATGGCCGTAAGGGTAATTCTTCATTACCCTCGGTCATTTCAGTGCTTGATTAAACTAATTCCAGCTCCACTGTCCACCATACAACTATAAAGCCTGAGCTGTTGGAAACCAAAGCGACTGAAACAATCAAGAGGAGTCCTCCTGAAAGGGACAGTGGTACAATGGACCTAACATTGTCCTAAGATTTCTAAGGGTTTTAGTTATTCTAGGGAGTTCGATTCAAAGAATTTCTCAGGAATAATTGTTAGAATTTTAAATTTTCTGTTGCCTCTACATCATTGAGTCGAATTAAAGTAGTATTACCTCCTCCACCAGAGGACTACAAGTCCGGAACCAGAAGTTAAATGGGATCATACCGCACCCATCAAATGAGCAAGAGTTTAAATGTTTACTTGCAGGTAGATGTTCCACTTGTTGGACTGAGGCCTGTGATTGGTCTGTTGATTGAAGAATACACCGGAATATACTTTTTCAGAAGGACAAGTCTAAGAAGAAGCATCATGGTCATGATTATGGGAATGGAGAAGCACTAAGGGAACACCTCATCCCAGCGTGAGGACCACTGCAGGAAGGGACAAACTACTTTTCTGAATAATTCGGAGAGAAGAAGAGGAAGAGACTTCTAGATGACAATTGGTCATAACCACTGATGGAACAATGAATATTTGTAACACTTCCATGGAGTGACCTGGTTTTTTTCGCAGTAGTTACACAAAACCTTTCTCCTTCATTACAGCCTTAGGGACGAGACGAAGTGAAATTACGTCAGACGAACTTCTATCATGTTCTTGTAATATTGGAGGAGTCACGAAGTTATCACCCATTATTTCGTTCTTCTGACTACTTTCTTCTTAGGACCGCCGAATGAATCATTGGGATTTAGTTTTTGGTTGTTTGACGTTTGATGTAAAACCTCAGTTCCATCCGGGGGCATATTTATCCGGATAAGGATCCAAAAGATTCTCTAGTTCACTTCAGCGCGGTCTTTGGCATAAAGTCTATTTGTCGATTTCGCCAAGGGATTATTTGGGAATGAATCGGGGGAAAGCGAATATTTCTCGCATACTAAGAGCTGACGCAAAAATTTCACTATCATTTTCAGAAGCTCTACATACCCGTCCAACTCCATACATTTAATATATTGACTGACGAATATCTCAATATAAGGAGGCAAACTACATAGAAAAGCTATTCTAAGTGATCATTGATCTCTTCATAATCATATCCAAGGATATGACTTGACTAGCTAGGCGCTCTAACCAAGGGCGAACATTTTGATGCTCTCTTGGGTATTCGGTGAGCGCATGATAACTTCTGTATCTGTATCTTTTTTCTTTCTTCCCAATCACGATACCCAACACACAAATTATCCCGTACAGAGAAGTATTCACGGTTATCTCTTGATGATTTCTCGAATATATTCAAGATTTGCCTTCTAGCTGATTCGGCCCAGCAGTCGTAACCATTGGTGATGGCCTTAGGGTAGTGTAAGCTACAATAAGCCTCAAAATCAGCCAGGTAGACTAAGAATCTTAGTTCCATTCTTATTAAACTTTCCAGGAATCCAAACCTTAAAGCTATCTGAAGTTCTGAGTAACTGATAAGACAGCACAATGGCTGCTTCCTACCAGCATCAACCTCTTTTTCATGTGTGGTCCTGAATACATTGAAAGTTCATCATCGTCAGGAATACTAACGCATAAGGCAGTCCGTTGATATCCTGTGGAATTACAACCAGAATCGACTGAGAATCAGATCGAAAACATACTGTTGACTCCGGATATTGATTGAAGCGAATTTTCTCATTGAGGCTTAGTAAATCTATTATACTTTTCTAAAAGTCCAGCCTCCCTCTTTGATAGGGATAGAGAATCTCTATTGTTCGCCCAATCGGGATTCTCAAGAGACTTAGTTGCGGACATATTACGGGGTATAGAATATGACGAAAGCATTGGGATGGAAGAAGTGGATTTTAAGTAAGACAATTATAGTAGATAAGATTGGATAGGAATAAGATTAGGTTAGATAGTTAGGAATAAGATTAGATTAGGAATAAGATTAGGATGAGAATGAAATTAAGGATTAAAAGAATTTGATTTCTAGATTTTCACATAAACTGGTTATTGATTATGTAAAAAGTTATCGTGGTTGAATTGGGAAACTAAGGAGTTATACTCACATCATAGAAAGAAGTGTATTTTTAGCATATGCACAGGATGAGAATCCAAAATTTAGTGGAATACCTTCGACCTTGATCAATGGAACGTTCTGTGTTCAACCTTACTGACTTATTGTTAACTTGAGTGAGTTTTTTTTTAAGGCCAATCTGCCTTACTAACCACCTGTTATGAGTTTGGTTAATAAGTACTCATCTCAGCTCAGTGAAAGGTTTGTCAGATTTGAGAGCTAAAGATAAGTCAGAGTTGGTAACTAAGTATTCAGTTGAAAACTGATGCGGATCCTTATAGGTAGATTCATACTCATCTTATTTCATACAATTATCTTATTCCGATCATCCAAGAGACGTGTTCTACATGTGAATCTAATGACCAAGCTGCAAGAGAGAATCAAAAGTCACACTTCTTGGCTAATCAGCATTTATGTCGCTATCCAAGTCTTTGTTAGTTTTTCTGACATTTTCTTTTTAATTTCAAAGAAAGAATTTCAAAGTATTTTGGAGGGTTATTCTAACTAACTCTCGATTTGTCCAAAAAATTGACATAAAAGAATATTTCTTTTGAAAAATAATTGAAAAGAATCGATGATTTTTCAAAAAATAATTATATGGAAGCGAATAACAAATCCTAGTCACGCCAAGCGCAGAACTCAACGATCCCTGTTCGCACCATTAATTTATTGAATGTTGCGGAGAGGAAGTACGCTGGACAACAAGTGTTACCCGACGGTTGAACTCTCTCCGCTCTTCTTGGAATATGAAGTCGAAGAATTTTTATATTCGGAGTCAAAGTATAGGAATATGCAATGTTAGTTTGTGATTTCAAAGATAAGTGGTTTGAAGTCTAGTCAGCACAGCAACCACCTGAAACACCATCAGGGTAATACGGAGCAGATTAGATTTCTCCTAACGAGGATTAGTTCTTTAGAACTCCCTCGGGACCTCTGACTTTGAATGACATTTCGAGAGGATGATGAACTTATATAAAATTTTGATACAATCTAAGATTTTTTACCTAAAGGAAATGTTAGGAATTATTTACTCGTTTCCCAGAGCTTTCCGAGATTAACCCGATAGAGTCTCAAATTAAGAATAATAATAACAATAAAGCATCAATATGAAAGATAGTGAACAAAAGATAAAAATTTTATCTACTAAAACGCTCAGAATATATGGTGGGAGGTCTGACAAAAGTTAATATATATCACAGTCCTACCCCAACAATATATAAATAAAAGATTATTGATTAAACAGAATTAGTTAATGTTATCTATAAATGTTATAAAGGTTCCAATGTGTAAAAAATGTACACGAGCACAGAATAGGATCAGATACGAGAGTGGAAAACGAACGCTTCCAAATATTGCTCATGCATAAAAATCAAGGAAATAAAGAAATCCAGACTCAACAACTGTGAATAAATGATGACTTAACTGAATTGACTGAAGAATAGTTCCAAGTAGTGAGTATGATTCAGGAGAATACAACTATGCTGAATATTAAAGAGGAAAGAATCAGGCCAAATCCCAACGCTAGAATTGGCAGGGAGAAGGATCCAATGAACCACAACTCCGAAACAACTCCAAAAGAAAGATTCAGGATGAACTCCAACCTCAAAATAGCACCGGAAGATTCACTGGGAATCCATCAAGTATCAGCACAAAATTAGATGGTCTTGAAGACTTCAGCGAATGAATCCCAAGATAGAATTAATAGCAAGGAATTCAAGGAAGAATCCCAGATTGATCATTAGCCCACAATAGAATGATACGACGATGATTCAGGATGAATCCCCGGAATAGAAGAAAGATTCAAGTGAATCCCTTAATTGAAGAATCCCCAAGATCGAAAGAGCCAACAATTAAAAATGATGGAATTTCAAGTAATGAATCCCAAGAACGGAATGTAGTCCAGAATTAGAAACTTGAAAGATTCAGGATGAATCCCAAGATAGGAACCCCATGTCAATATAAACAATTATGGTATTATACCATAATTATATTGGCATATTATTTAACAGTTAAAGAAGTCACAATATATCCATTCATATTAAAAGAACATACCCTGATATATCCAAGAGGGGTTTCTTAAATAGGGACTAATGATGCAACGGCCTTCCAGCAAGCAACAAGATAGTAAACTTAAACAAATATCAAGTTTACTATCTTAATATCATACAAATATCCTTATTAAAATATATCATAAGCTTAAATAAGTGAATACTATCACTAACCATTAACCCAGCTAATAGGCTTTTACAATCTCTCAAGTGTGAATAATTCTGAGCATATTCCGGTATAACCTCTGTGCTTCTGGCTATGCTTTATTAGTTTTTTTTTTTACTTTTTAAAATTATTACAATATTACCATTAGCAAGAGTACTAAAAAGAAAAAAATATGTAAGTATCATATAAATGTAAAGTATAATAATATATAATAAGATGAATAAGATTGTATTATCACAGGCTGATCAAAAAATGGTTTAAAAATTCAGGACTGTATTATAAACTTTCGAGAATAAACATCACCAGAATAAGATATCGAATTGCCAATTGACACCATGGATGCACGATCAATATCTCCCTTATATATATATATATATATATTATATACTATAATATATATATAATATATATATATATATATATAGAATATATATATATAATATATAATATAATAATATATATATAGATTATAGTATATTATATTGAACCAAAAATGAACTCCAAATAATGGCAAACTATGCGCTCAAAAAATTTGCAACTTCTGTAGCGCTCAGTGATGACTCTGGGGAAAACATGGACCAACCAAGGACATGAATGAGACAGAAGGGACATGTAGATATTAGTTTACGGTGTTTTAATTAAAACAAAATTAACAAATGTGTTTTACTTCCTTATAAAAGCTGCTTTCATTATCGCACTAAAGTTACTTTGCAAATAAATTTAGGACACCGGCCGGCAAGAAGTCGCAGGCGCAAAGCGATAGGTGCATAGGCGCTAACGCATTGATGTAGACAAAATAATAGGCGCATAGAGCGCTAGGCACACTAGGTCGGCGATAGCGCAGGCTACTCAAAAAAAAAATATATAGGCAATTTTAAGCTCTGAAATTTATAATATATATATAATTATATATATAATATATATATAATATATATAAAGATATAAAGAAACTAAACAATTTTCTTAAAAATTCTAAGTCCAAAATCAAATAATTATTGGTAATATATATGACAAAATCAATATTGATATGTATAAATAGGTTGATATATTACTATTATATTATATTATTATTATTATTATTACATATATATTATTATTATTATTATTATTATACATACGTATTGATATATAGATTTTGGACTAAATTTTTTCAGAAAATATGTGGAGTCCTGTGCTATACCTTTACCCATTATATATTTTTTAAGAGCCTATGCTGTGAATTTTAGAAAAATCGGCGATGCCGCGGTTCTGCTCCACTATTACTATAGTTTCAAAACGGTATTCATGTTAATGAGACTAGATGATGCTCCACAATTACCGGATTGTTTGCAAAATACTTTCTATACCTAACCCACAGAATGTGGTCTATATTAGCCTAATTATATGTTCTCTACTGTACAGACCTGTGTTTATATATTAGATTTACCATTTTACGAAATTATTAAGCTTATAATGCATTATAAATAGTACTAAAAAGTATATCTCTTCATTTCATTACTATGGCTACTAAAAAGTCAAATTTTAAAAGCTATTTTTGTTTACAATTCCTATTCAATGAATCATTGAAGAGTGAATGACATGAGTTTGGTATTATGAGTTCTTTCTCCTATCATCACATAAAACTTATTTGCTATACGTTTTCAGCTATTTTCAAATATCTTAGTTTATTTAAAAAATTAAATGAAGGTTAAATAGAAAAGAAAATAAAAACGAAAAATTAAAGGAAAAGATAAACTTTAAAAATTATTGTATTAAAACTATATATTTTCGCCATTCTTTTATTTTAATTATCTTATTTTTAAGGGCCTTATTTATGCTCTTTCAAGTTTCAACTGAAGATTTTTTTTTTTAATCTATTAT
>JABUQX010000089.1:62500-67500 GCA_015478945.1 Trachelipus rathkii
TGAAATTAAAGCGTTTATGGAGGGTATATTTCCGATGGATTGGAAGAGAGCATTAATAGTACCCTTATATTAGTTTATAATTTATAATTATAGTTTATAATTAGTTTATTGAGTGTCATAGGGAAGATATATGCTGGTATTTTGGTCGAAAGAGTGCGTCGAAGTGACTGAAGGGACTCGATTGGTGAATAACAAAGGTGCATTTAGGTAGTGGTATAGAGGATGTGTGGATTCAAATCTTTACATTGAAACAAATGATTTGAGAAAATTGAGCGAGAAGAAGAATAAATTGTATTTTAGGTGTTTATGGCATTCTGCACAGACTTTATGATAGGATTAATAGGGAAGCTCTATGGCAAATGTTAGTGATATATGGTGTTGGTGGTAGGCTTCTGAATGGAATCAAAAGTATGTATGACGATAATAAAGCTTGTATAAGAAAAAGTGAAGTGGAGAGGGAATTGTTTAATGCTAATAGCAGAGTGAGGCGGAGATGTGTTATATCTATTTGGTTATTCAATTTGTATAGGGATGGGATGATGAAAACATTAAATATAGGGGTGGTAGGGGAGTTGGTTCGACTTATGAAGAATGTAAGAAAGTGGAGGATTCCCTGTTTATTGTACGCTGATGATTTGTTCTTGTGTGACTAATCTGAAGAAAGTTTGAGACAATTGGTAAAGGGGATTGGAATGGTGTGTATAAGGAGGGGTTTCAAAGTAATAATAGAAAAGAGTAAGGTTATGATTGTGACTGATGAGAGCCCGCAGTGTAAAATCATGTTGGATGGCGAGCAATTGCGATAAGTATCTAAGTTTAAAAATTTAGGCTGAAGTTTGGTTGAAAAGGGAACTGATGATGCTCAGTGTAGTAGGAAAGTTGGGAGTGGTATGCAGGTGTCAGGTGTAATTAAATATTTGGTGAATGCAAATGGTATGATGTTACCCGTATTACTGCATAGTATCGAAACTATGATGTGGAATAAGAGAAATAGATCTAATGTCTGTACACATGGATAATCTTAGGGGGTTGTTAGATTTGAGAATAACTGTTAAAATGAGGAATGAACGTGTTAGGGAACTGTGTGGTGTGAGTGAAGAAAGGTGTGAATGAGAGAATAAATGAGAGGGTATTATGATTGTTTGGTCATATGGAAGGGATGGATAATAATCGATTGGTTAAGCGTATTTATAGAGGTGACTGTATGGAGAATCGACCGGCTTTAAGACCTTAAAAAAAGTGGATTCAGTCAGTAAATTAATGTCTGAAGGAATGAAATGTGAATTTAGGCGAAGAGAGAATAATGATACATGATAGGAATAAATAGCGTGGTTTTGTAAAGTGGGGTCGTAGGGTCTGGTAGGTAGGTAGGTAGTGGGGTCTGGCTCAGCTGATAAACCCTGATATTGACGAGGAACCACAGTGGGTACTGCCACGGCTATACGAAGCACCAAGGCGGATTTTGGCCGTGACGGTCTCACACTTAAAGATATAAGGGAAGGTTGTGGGGGGGAAGGTCTTTCTTTTTCGACTAAGGTTATGCTCATCTATTTTACCATTCTGTTTCCGATGCATGGTGCGTATCCCACCCTCAATCTGTAAAGATCTGTAAGGAAGATAAAGAAAGTAATTTATATATATATATATATATATATATATATATATATATATATATATATATATATATATATCATATATATATATATATATTATATATATATATATATATATATATATATATATATATATAGAAAGTGGATATTTATATATATATATATATATATATATATATATATATATATATATATATATATATATATATATATATATATATATATATATATAGGGTGTTTAGTAAACATACGGCAAAAATTCAAGAGGTTATCCCCTGGAGTATTCTAAGGATATTTTGTTCTTTGATGATTTTTGATTTCTTGATGATTTTTGTTTCCGAGATACAGGGGAACAAAAGTTACGATAATAATAAACATTTATCACCAAACATTACATGTAAACTTTCTTAATCTACAAGAACTGCTGAAAATGACCACCTGCAGCTAGGATGCACGAATCCAATCTTCTCCTCATTGACTGCCGAACTCTTTAAAAAAAACCAGGGTCGTTTCTGATTGAGTTACACCCACCAATTATCCGATTTCGCAAGTCATCCTCAGTTTCCACTGGAGTATTGTAAAGCAATGACCTTAGTAAATAATCCAGGGGGTTTAGGTCCGGGGATCGAGCAGGCCATGGGGGAGGTCCACCTCGACCAATCCAACGATATCCGTATGTTAGCGTTAGAAATCTACGAGCAAGTACACAAAAATGCGCTGGTGTACCATCGTGCAGAAATCACATTGCATTTCTTGTTGTCATTGGTACATCCTCCAGAAACTGAGGTAGGGTATGTTCCAGAAAGTTGCGATACATCTCCCGGTGAGTTTTCCTGGTAGAAATACCGGTCCAATTAGCGAATCACCCACAATTCCAGCCCAAACGTTCAACGAGAACTGATGTTGAGAACGATCTTCAAGGACCTCATGTGAATTTTCCTCAGCCCACACATGGTTATTGTGAAAATTCCTTATTACATTTCTTGAGAAGTTAGCTTCATCGGTAAAAAGAATCAGTGTCAGTAGTTGAGGGATTTGAACCAATGTGTGCAAACGCCATTGGCATACATTATTTAGGGAAAAATTCATATTATACAAAATACGAAAAATCGTTCGTATTGTCGAGATCATTGTTCCCCCTGTATCTCCGAAAAATAGAGGGTTTTCAAAAATCATCAACGGACAAAATATTCTTAGAATGGTCCAGGGAATAACCTCTTGAATTTTTGCCGTATGTTTACTAAACACCCTGTATATATTAGAGTTCTCACAAAAAATTAATGTTCGATTTTTTCCGAGGGACCCCCTTAAAAGTTGCCAATTGGCTAAAATTTGAGATTGACAAAGTTTCAACTCGATTGGATAACGTTAACCTGTGCCTCATTGAGGTCAAAGTTTTGAAAAGCTGCGAATTTTTGCAGAAAAAAATTGCATTTTCCTTCATAAAATGAAAACCATTCGCTTTAGAAACATGGTTCTTGTTTCATTTCATAGGAAATGTTGATGTTGTCTTGAAGTTTTACTGCCACTATGTTTTTGTTAAAACTTATAGATTTGAAGATATACAACATTTTCTGAGACCGGACATGATCCGATTCCTCAAAAGTGTCTTTTTATGCAAATGCCAAAAAAACATTGCAACACTCAATTACATCTGCTTTCCAGATTTTTTTTTCATTTTGTACATTAAATTGTGTTTAGTTAAAAGTGTTCTCAAAAGTAAATGTAGTAAAATCCAAATGGGAAATGAAGGCATTAGGAGAAAAGAAGAGCAAAGAAGGTATAAAAATGAGAACAAATAATGTTCAAATGCATTTTATTATTTCAAGTTGCGTTATAAAAAAGGAAGCATTATAAAGTATGAAATGATAAAACTTGATTATTATTTACAATTGTCAGATTAAGGTGGTAATGGCTTAGATAAGGTGGGCTTTGAAGAGTCAGGAAAAATCTTCCTACATTCAGACACAACTTGCAACAGAAACTACAGTTGTTCTTCGTCTTTCGTCAAACAGGAATTGAAGTCCTGAATTAATTTTACCCCCCTTTCAGATGTATCATTGACAACCTTAAAACTGTTTACTATTTTCTTAGCTTTTAAATAATGTTGACATTCACACCATACATCAGGATCAGTATTTAAAAATTCTGTATCAATTTCAAATCTCTTAAAAAAATCAATTTATTTGTCCAATAAGTAATCCAGTTGCTTTAGAGTGTGTGTTGCTTTTACCTCCAAATTATCATCACAAACATCATCATTTTCTTCTTCGGACGTTAATTTTAGAGCCATGCTTTTTTTTTACATTTTTATTTCCAAGGTATCATCGAAAATGAAAATGTAACACTCCGAATTAAGATGGTTTATCATTTTAGACAGTTAATTGTCCGCAACCTCTTTATCAATTTTCTTGTAGTTAACAAACGATTTTAATAATTGTAAGTCTTGGTTGGGGGCCAAAGTGAGTTTGGGTTCGTTGGACCACACTTTTACATAAATATTGATTATATATAAATAAACAAATACTTCAATAACTTTTTTTCTCCAAATCTGTTAATGAATATTGATCCCTGAAAATATACAACATTTTTGAAAGAATAAATGGCCTTTGCCATCCATCTGGCGTGATGAATAGCACCAGGTACTCTGAAAAAAAAATGTCTTTTGGAGGAAGACATCATAAAAAAAATTAAACAGTTTTTATTCTTTATAATCATCCTTGGGCTGTTGATTTTTTAATTGTTCGATAAGAAAGCTTTGAAATTGGTCCGAATTAAGTATTTTATATCTAATATTTTCATCTTGAATACCAGTTTTGTGTTTTCTCTTGTCTAGCTTGCACCACCCAGTCTGAAATTTTTTTAAAATATCTGGCTGAGGGCCAGTGGTTGTGTCCATTTTACAATCAAAAATAATTTTTTAGAATAACTTCTAAAAATCTTTTTTCTGTGCTAAATACAAAAGATTTTTCTCTAATAATTGCTCAAGCAAAACGCAAGCCTCTAAAGCTACCAGTATTTACTGCAGTTGTTTCAAAATACATTGCCTGGATTTTCCCAAACTGCCTCCCACTGCTCAACTGCTGAAAATACAGCTTTTGCCTGAATAATTTCCATACTATTTTCAAGCAAGGAAACTCCTATCAACTGTTCTTCATCCCCACAACTAATCAAAACCTTTATCCTCTCGACATTTTAATTACTCAAAATGTCTGGAAGCAATTTCTCATCCCAGTGCACAACATCTACATCTAAATAGGAATTCTTGAATCTATTTTTGATAAGCTCAGTCTTTCGTTTTCGGAATTGCTGTCTGCGGAGTCGTATTGCACTTTTACTTACAGTCAAATTCAGTAGGTCATGACCTAACTCCTCTGCAGTAACTGA
>JABUQX010000089.1:80000-85000 GCA_015478945.1 Trachelipus rathkii
ATCTACACCATCCTGAATTTTCTTCATCATTCCATTTAACCCCTTTTTACTGTAAGTTATAGTATTTATTACAAAATCCTCAAAGTCATTATCATTACCAGCTTCGCTACTATTATTATTTGCCACTATTATTATTATTACTACTGCTACTAATACTACTACCACTATCGCTTTTATATTATTATTATTATTACTACTACACTACTATAATACTACTATACTACTACTACTACTACTACTATTATTATTATTTTATTATCATTAATATTATTATTATTATTATTATTATTATTATTATTATTTGTGCTAATTATATTCTTATTATCAATATCATTGTCAGTATTATTATTATGAAAATTTTCCTTATTATTAGTGAAAAGTATTATTATTATTATTATTATTATTATTATTATTATTATTATTATGTATTATTATTATTATTATTATTATTATTATTATTATTATTAAACTAATATTATTTTTATTATTTTACTCTTATTATTATTATTATTATTATTATTATTATTATTATTATTATTTTTATTATTATTATTATTATTATTATTATAATACTCCAGTAAGTTTTGTTCTTTTAAGGTCCGATTTAAAGGGCTTAACCCTTCCGTAACGGAATTCAGAGAATTCCATCCACTAAACTCCTCCTCCAGTTGTAACTCCGTCTCCATGGTATTTTGTTTTGGCCACGCCCACTCCCCATCTTCTATACAAGCTAGTTGCAATTCCCCAGTCTCTATAATCTTGTTTCTTTCGTTAGCCAATTCTGTTAAAATTATCGCCAATTTATTTTTAGCCTTAGAGACCAATTTAAATTCAACGTCAAAATTTGCAATGGCATTCAATAAATTTAACTCCCGAATGTTATGAACATTTGTGGCACTCTTTTTTGCATAAGCTGTTATTAACCCACTGTTGCTGGTACAAATACTGACTTTCCTATTTGCAATTAAGTAAGCATATTTTTGTAAACTGTTGTTGACGCATAATAATTCCTTAACCAACTGTGGTAGTGCCACTTCCACCTCAGTAAGTATGGTACTGTAAAGAGAGAAAATCTTCGTTTGATTATTTTCTTCTCCCATCAGCGCGCTGGCTATAGTGAACTCACTCACTTTCGTGTATAATAGTAACTCAGTTTTTTCATCAGGGAACGACAATAGGGTGGCACTCACCATTGCCGCTTTAAATGCCCGGTCTGCTTCCACTCCCCAGGAAATCCTTTTATTGGAGGCAGGCTTTCCCTTCAACATTTTTGTTAGGGGTTGCAACAATTGGGCTGCTCCGACTATGTTCATTCGGCAAAAGTTATATAGACCGAGGAATGCTCTAAGTTGTTTGATAGTTGTTGGCTTTGCAACATTCACCACTGCATCGATCTTCTCCTTACTAGGCCTAATTCCCTTCTCGCTAATATTGAAACCTAGAAAATCTGTTTCTCCGACTGCAAGTACACATTTTTTTGGGTTCATATAAATTTTCATATACTTTAATCTCTCTAAAACTTTCTCCAACATTGCAACATGTTCTTCAAGAGTCGAACTGGCAATTAATATGTCATCCAAATAAACAAAAACATTCTTTAAATCTCCAAATAAGATCGACATGAGGCGCTGGAAGGCACTAGAAGAACACTTATGTCCTTGTATTAAATAGTTAAAACTGTAGTTCAAAAGGACAAGTAATAGTGAAATATTTCTTTGTTTCCTCGCTGATCGGCACGTTATAGTAAGCTTGCCGAACGTCTAGCCGTGTTATCAACTTGCAATGTTGCAATTGCAGTAAGATATCCTTAATCTTAGGCAGAGTAAAATTGTCAGAGGTTGATCTCTGGTTCAATAATCTCAAATCAACGACTAAACGAACTCTGCCATCCGGCTTTGGCAAGAAACTAGTTGGGAAACCCCAATCGCTTCTCCCCCGCGAAATGACCCCCGCGTCCAATAATTTATTGATTTCCTTCTTGGCCTTTTCAAAAAGATGCGGTGCTATACTTCTACTCCTTAGCTGTATCGGCGTGCCTTTGATCTCTACATGGTATGGGTAATTTGCCGCCAACTCGCATAAAATTTCTTCCTTCAAAGGACATTCTTCTCTCTCCCCTCCCCCCTCATCAACAGTGCAATCTTCATCCCCCCTTCCAATAGTACAATCCTTACTCCCCCCTCCCCCCTCCCCTATAGTTTCGTTAGCGTCGGGTTGTGAGCGAGCAGTAAAATCGTCCTCACAGCTGTTAAAATAAGCCACGCCTCCCTTCTTCCTGTAATTTGTACAGATAAAGCGCCATCTTTTGAGTTGATCATTCTTTAAATCTAAATTAGGTGCTTCATAGGGATTCAAGAACAAGACCTGATACTTCCTAATTAAATTATTAACCAATTCGTATTCGCAAAGCGGTATATTTAAAGAGACAGCGGCTAGAGGAAATATAGAATTTCGTACATGCTCCGAAAAATCAAAAGCCCTAAGAGAAATACTACGTTTCGTGCTGGGATCTAATAAATAATGGCACCTAAAGTCTATAATGAACCCGTGTTCTTTGAGAAAAGGCATGCCGAGAACATTAAATTTGATATCTGCCGCATAGGCATGCACATTGTAAAGTCTATCTAACCCCAAATCAATTTTGATTACCCTTTTATCATAAATGTTCATGCAGCCCCCATTTGCGGCTCTGGCACTGCCAATCGGGGCCCCCTCCTTATCTAATTCAGAAGCACTCATAAGGTTGAGGCAACTCCCACAGTCTAGTAAATAGGATTCATTGCTAGTTTTATCCGAAATGTAATATAGTTTATCAAAAATTATATCTCTAACAGCTGCAACGATTTCAGTAGAGTTGCCAGAAACTTCCACTACAGTATTACCAGATAAGTCACATGCATTATTTCTTAAAATTAATGATCCCTCATGCTTATCGGAAGGAGAAGAACCTCCTTCATCCCTAAAGCTAATACAATTCATTTTCAGAAAGGGAATTTCGCCCCCTTCATTAATTACAAATTCATTTTTATCATTATTTTTATCAATAAACAAGTATGGAGTCACAAGTCTGAATCGCCTCCATCCCCGCCTTCTCCCCAGTGATCAAAGTGGGGGAGCAGGTCGACTCCGAGGGGGGAAACAGCGACTCATTCACAAGTCTATTGCTTTCAAAGTAATTATAAGAATTTACAAAACCGTTATTGCCATCATTATGGCTATCATTTCTAATTCTACAATCACTACTATTATTATTGTCATTATTGTTATTAATCTCATCATGCATTGAGTTACAATTAAAAGTTGAAGATGACTCTACCCCTACTGACTTCTTCATGGTTGACTCGTGTGGGGAAGAGGTTGACTCACTAGAAGTCCCTGCCTCAGCCATTTGAGTCATCGTTTCACCGTTAAAATTCTCGATTTCAGATGCATTGTTAATTACCCGCTCCTGCCCTTGATTATTTTTACAAGTAAAATTTCTATTCCATTTAAATCTATTAATATAATTAACATTTCCATCATACCCACGATTAACATAATTACAATTATTACTAAAATACCTATTACTATTATGGCCATTAAGATTAGCATACTCATTATTATTATTATAAAAATTATTATGATCAACACGTGCATTATTATCATAACCATTACTGCTATAATTAATATTTTCATTACCATGGTGATTATTATTATAAAAATTGTCCCTATCATAGTTACTGTAATTTCTATTATTATAATTATGACTATAATTCCTACCATTGGTTTGATTATCATTATAATAATGTCTTCTACTATAGTTAAAATTAATATTTCCCCGCCCAAAATTAGACTTATTCATACAAAAGTTGGCAGGGCAAACAATCACAAGAATATCTACTTACAGAAGCGTCGTTCCCCCCAATATTCGCCCTCATCTGGCCCCACAGGCCAACCTCTCCATTTCCCTGGTTCGAAATGTTGGAGTTCCGCTGCGGGGGAGAGGGAGTTGCCGGGGGTTGCGATATCAAGGTGTACATTGGACAATATCGACCTCACAATTAAATGAACGGTGCAAGAATTTCTTATGAAACCTACAAAGACCTTCTGTACTAGGGCCAGCAGCAACGTTGTTATATGCTGATCGGTTGAAATTCCTTCCTCTTGAATTTTGATCATTATTGGGGGTGGGGGAATTCTTCGCATTCTGACACATCGTCTTCGCGAGCTCCATCACGCTCCTTGCGAGTGATCTCATTTCTTCAGCCGACTTTTCATGAGAGATTATCAGACGACTTATTTCCCTCTCATGTGCTGAAGCCTCTCGGCCAGGTGGCTTGGTGACTTTCTCTTCTGCTGGTACGGCGTTCACAGATTGCCATTCGTTTCTCCCCCCCACGGGGGATTGGCGAGCACCGTTTTGGGAGAAACATTTGTTAAAAATGTCGTCGGCAATTTCAATTAATTCCTCAAAATCATGGTTCTTCTCTGTCGTCATGAGGGAGATCTGTAATTGCTTAGGCAATCGTAAGAGAAAGAGTTCTCTAATAAATTTTGCATCGTTGCCCGTTATCGAATCGAAAGTGGATAATCCGAGCATTTCTTTTATTCTAACTGCATAATCAGATGGAAGCTCCCCCTCCCTCATCCCTGATTGAAAGACTTCTTCTATCTGCGTTCTTAGCGATGGTGCATAGAGTTTTTCTATTACCTTCACTAGTTTAGTATAACAATCGTCTTTTAGGGGAAGTTTCAACGAATTTGTAATCTTGCTTGGTAATTTTGATGCCAAAAGTCTTACCCTCTCCCTTTGATCGATGATTTCATTAAGGTTAAAGATCATTGTCGTTTGCCGAATCCACTCTAAGGCATTGAATTCGTTGAAGGGGGGAATAGCATTGAGAGGGAGATTCTTCTTTCTTCCTTTTCTCCCTAAGAGAGTGGGGGAAGGGTGACTCTTCACCAGGTTTGCTGCTTCATGCTCTCCTTGGATCTCGCTGTCCGATTCTGTCTCGTATTGT
>JABUQX010000089.1:92500-108033 GCA_015478945.1 Trachelipus rathkii
GTAATTGGTAGGTGAGAAAGTGAAGAATGCTTAAATTTGAAGGCATAATGATTAACTGGTGAAATGATTCACTCGATTGAAGGATTTGAAGTTTGTGTATACAATGCGTTTATGGGAGGGTTATATTGTATTTGATAGATGGAGGAGACAGTATAGTGCTTCCTATTTATCTATACTTTAGGTATAATGGAGAATAAGTTGGTAATGTAGAATTACGGGATATTTATGTTTATCAAATGGTGTAATGGCACTTTAAAGTTATATATATTGTTTGGCTTTATTATTCTTTGGTTATTTAAAAGAGTGGGTCTTGTGACTTTTGAAGGATTTGATTTGGTGTTTGATAATGATGCTCATTTGAAGTGGTTATGATGATTGCGTGTTAATCAAAATTTTTATCACTTGAAACCAATGATTTGAGAGAATGAGAGAGAAGGACGAATATATATTGTAATTTGGGTTTAATTTGAGAATTGCAAATATAGCTTGTTATGAACCAGGTTTATGTTATATAAGTAGTAATCTGCTGTGGCTAAGTGTTCCAGTGATATATTAAATTATTGTGTAGAAGTTCTTGATAGGATAGGTAGGTTTTAATGACTGGATTCCTATTGAATAAGATATGACAATTGAAAAGCTTCGTTTGTACCAAGAAGTAAATAAGGAGTCTCCGAAATGATTGGTCTCAAATAATTCTAGATTGTGATGTATTACAACGGCGAACTGGAGTACGTGTTTTTCCCATAAGAGCATCGACAACTCTGATTGGCATACAAGGGATTTGGTTTTCTGTAACAACAGTTCAGATTTCGACATGCATCTTTTTGAATTTTAGTCATTGTTTTTTTTATAGATTTATTTTTTTGTCTATAGTCTTCACTTTTTTTTTCTCCTTTATTTGCTTGCTTCTTATTTCCTCTTTTTGGATGTTTTTGCCTTCGTCTAAGTTTATTTTTGATTATGTTCTTTCATGAGCTTTATACTCAAACCCTTGTTGTTTTTTCCTTGCGTTCCCAGCTCATTTTGTTTATAAAGGTTTTGTTAATTCTTGTCGGGATAAAATCGCAAATTCATCGTCGCGTTCGTTCGCGTTTAATCGTCGCAGTCATCGTCGGTTGTCGCGTAATTCGTCGGCGTTTTTTTAACAAGTTTCCTGACAGGAGTTCCGTCCGCCATTCGTAACAAAGAACCAGACGCACCACAGAAGCGCTAAGGAGTGAAAGGCACAATTGCTAAGGTGTAAATTCTCCATACCGTTGTAACTATATTATTCTATTTTTAACTTGATAACAACGAGCAGTTTCAAGGCAAGTTAATTTATCATTTACGAAAACACGGCATGGTAACTAAAAGACTTTTACCAAATATTTTATTGATTCACCGAGAACCATACTATATTTTCAAATTCATCTTTCACATCATCGAGATAGATATATAGTAGATGATATGAAGGTAATATAATATAACGATATAGTAAGGTATATATAAATATTATATATTATATAGTATAGGTAACTCCATTAGTATAGTATTAAACTTATAGTATAATTAT
This sequence comes from Trachelipus rathkii, assembly GCA_015478945.1. NCBI lineage: Eukaryota > Metazoa > Arthropoda > Malacostraca > Isopoda > Trachelipodidae > Trachelipus > Trachelipus rathkii. Next base: position 94,053 of record JABUQX010000089.1, read on the forward strand.
CAACATCATATCATCATAGTATACGGTACCAGCTATAGTAAGCATGCCACATTAAATGGTATAAATAAGGCTTATGTAAGGAAAGGAATTGATCAATTGTCGACGTAACAATGTAGCTGAAAAGATTATTTTTAGAATAATTCTGAATCTAAGACATTTACGATTTGTTATTTTTTAAGAACTTCTTTAAATTAAGGAATTTGACTGTGTTTGACATTATATCAAAATTTAATATTCATATTCTTTTCCTAATAATAATAATAATAAATAAATAATAATATATAATAATAATAATATCAATAATAATATATAATTATAATCCACGTAAGAATTCGCAAATGGTGCAACTAATAGATTATTTAATTCATAACATCATAGAAATGTCCTTCCATCTGTGTTAAATATTATATCCTTATACACTCAACTTAACGGAATTTAATCATCTGTTGTAATGTTTCACTCATCGGACTTAATTAATAAAGCAACTCGACATATCATCATTCACCACCTAAATCCAATAAATAAAAATCACATTGACCATGAACCTTTAATTTTATAGCTACCACTCTAGAACTTTCCCCACTGTCTGCTTAACTCTTTTACAATTATTACTTAAGGCCATTGTGTAAATTTTCTCTTAACAACTACATAATAATCGATTGATAAGTAATTCTTTCCTGGTTATTAGATTATATGATATATTTATTTATATATAATAAATAGTAATACTAATATAGATAATATTCCGTAAGGCTTCCCTACAATATATTATTATAATAATATATAATTATATTAATATATATAATAATATATATATAATAATTATATATATATAATAATTAATTAAAAAATAAATATAATAATTAAATGTTAATATTTTTTTAATTAGTGGAGTTATAGTTGTTACTTAAGCTATTTAATATATATATATATATAATTAATATTTATATATATATTAATATATATGAGATAGTAAAGGATATTAGTAGTATAAGAGAAGAGAGAGATGATAATGATATAGAATAAGAGTATAAGTATAAGATATATATGATATATATAACATTAATGAGAAGATGAGTTAAGAATGCATGCTTTTCTCATAATATGTCACATTTCCAAGAGAAATACGTTCCAATAAGATTTGGATAATTATTTAAATGTTTGAATTCGCGGAATAGATACCACGAAGAGTCGAAGAGATGAAGAGAGGAGCAGAGAGAGAGAGAGAGAGAAGAGAGGGAGAGAGAGAACTATAAATCATTATTTATATTATATATAATACTTCATAATATATATATTATATCAATTATTATATATTATATAATATAATATTAGTATATATATATAAATATATCATATATATTATTATAATATATAATATTATAATAAATATAATATAATATATAAATTATATATATATTAAAATTGTTTTGACCATTTAGATATTTCTGCACATTTAACCTCTCTGAGCTGGTTACCCTATTATCATTCAGCAAGTCACCTAGCCTAAAAACTGACCCTACTTGACTTACTATACCTACTAACCTAATCCTAATCTAACCTAGACCAACCTAAACCTAGCGTACATCTACACTGCCCTACACTATCCTACTGTCAACTATAACATATAGCTCCAATGGCGCAACCCGATCACTACATACCGCTTGAGCTTCAATCAATGGTACTGGATGCCAACATTGCTATTGGGTAAGGTATTGTGCCTACATGAGGTCATAGTCAGGATAACACCTACTGCTGACTGTGAATAGAATCAATCCTAACTTGATTATCCATCCGTAAGCACACCACTACAACGACACTCTAAAACACACACCAAACCAACAACACCTACACCGACTACGGTCTTACACACTACACACACATTGTTGAACACCAAACAATCATTATACTTCACTAGGCTACATAACATAAAAACACTTATAATATATACACCCACACACAGCACACTTAATTATATAATTATATATATTATATATATATATATGATGATATTTATATATATAATATACTACAACACCACACTAGATTTCCTATGTATCACTTATTTAACCACTACATTCACTATTGACACTTATACCCATTCACTATGACACTTAATTTACTCATAGACACTTACATTTACACTTATACATCAGCGGTCACAACACACACACATACAACACCCCACTTACACTTATACACACATCCACTATGACTACATTCACTATGACACTTACACTTACATTTACACTTAAACTTATACACACAGACCAACCCTTTGGTCCTCCATGGGTCAATTTTAGCCCATCCTAACTTTTAGGCACTTAAACATTTTTTATTTAAGAACATATACTTTACAGACCTTAAACGGCAGTAATCAGTAATGAATAGAGGTGTTAACTTAACACTGGGGGTGATTTAAGTATGCTTTTGTTTTAACTTGTTTTACTGTTTAACTCATGTTTTACTGCTTTAACTCATGTTAATGCTTTAACTCATTATGTTTTAAACTGCCTTTAATCCAATATTAATTAACATACATACCTTAAAGCAGTATTAAAATAAAATGTTTAAAAATCAATAGAGGTGTTAACTAAACCTAGGGGAATAGTTGCTTTTGTTTTTACTTGTTTACTGCTTTACACTCATGTTTTACTGTTTTATCTCATATGTTTTACCGCTTTAACTCACATATTTATTAACTTACATACCTTAAAGCAGTAAATCAGTAAAATCAAATCATCAACCCCTGACCTAACACCAAGGGGGGGGGGGTTAGTATTCTTTTGTTTTACTGCTTTACTGCTTTAACCTCTTTATATACTTTTAAGATCTCTTTATGCTTTAACTTCTGTTTTTTAACTCTTTAACTCATGTTTTACTGGTTTTTACCTCATGTTTTACTGCTTTAACTCACTATGTTTTACTGCTTTAAACTCACATATTCATTAAAATTACATACCTTAGTAAATCAGTAATCAATAGAGGTGTGACCTAAAACCAAGGAACGGGGGATTGTATGCTTTTGTTTTTTACTCGCTTTACTCGCTTACTCATGTTTACTGCTTTTGTTTTTACTGCTTACTGCTTTAAACTTCCGCTTTTACTGCTTTACTTCTGCTTTACTGGTTTTTAACTTTTCTGCTTTTAACTGCTTTAAACTCAAATATATTTATTCATTATTTTTTTATTTTTGTTTTAATATCTTTTTTATTTTTATTTATATTTTATTTATTTTTATTTTATTTTATTATTTTATTATTTTATTTTATTTACTTTAGTGTTATTTACTTCATTAGCTATTGTTTATTATTAATTTAAGAACCACACGCATACAAACTAATACTAATACAACATTGCATTATCTTACACATATACAACACATATCTACTAAATGACACTTAATTACATCATACTTTATTCATTCACTAATAATATTAATAATATGACTATACTTTACATTTTACACCCAATCAATAGACACTTTACATTTCACTTATATCACATTGCGGTCATTCAACACAACATCCCGCCTTATGATACTTTACACACTATTCACTATGACATTCATACATTTGTCCGATAGGACCTTAATTTACACTGTCACACTCGACAGCACGGATGCGTCGTGGGGGGGCGGGCGGGGAGGGGGACAGATGTTACTTACACCTCACGCACAGATGTTACCTTACACTGTCATCACAGATTATTACACTCACACACAGAATTTACTTACATACCACAGATTTTCACTTACATTGCACACAGATTACACACCACACACACACACACACATTGCTGTCTTATCCAATTTCACTTTAAGCACACTTCCACATCTTCAATTATAAACCAAAAGGTAATAAGCTAAATTTACTTTAAACATTTTATGTTTAATTAAACACGTACATATATATTATTTTTTTTTCATATATAAATATATTTACAAAATAAACTAAATCTATTTTAATAATTTTCTTAAAAATCTTCTAATCAAACTATTGTCATATTGGAATAAAACTTACGTATTGTATGCAATGTTAATTACTTTATTGTTTATTAAATTCATTGTCTAACACTTAGTCAGTTTGAAATTAACTTTCGACTAAAATTTGTAATTAAATCAAATTTTATTAAAAAACCTATATTTTATTATTAAGGAACTGAAGGCATAAATCAGTAAAAGTGAGTAAGTGCAGCCCCTCAGCATCCTCTTACATAATTGGCTATGCGCACAACGTTTTTGTTCTATTGATTACTGCTTGTACACTCATCTTTTAGCTCATGTAATACGTTATATACGATTTATACAAAATAAGTTATCTCATGCTAACATGACCACTGTATTAGTTCATATATAACACATCATTCCTATTAGTTTATTTTATTTAAAAATAACAATTATTCACCTACATTTATATTATTCACTCGATGATAAACTAAAAATATTTTCAAAGTTTTTTTTTTTTTTTAAATAATTGGTTTTCTTTAATTAATTATTTTATTATTATTATGTAATATGAAATGTTCATCGGCAGCGAGAAAAACACAACCCGCACTCCTTACAGATACGAAAATGACCTCTCTCTGTAAAATGTGTTGAATAAATACTTTTCAGAGTCTAAATTTAACAGGATATCTGCTTTGTGTAACAAAAAAAGCGTTTTATGTTAAGCCTATTCCAGTGTCAAAACTTATTCAAACTGGACCTTTTTCTGTAAAATGTGGTGCTAATATCGTGACGTTAAGGCATAATATTTAGGTCAGCCTAAAATATATAGGAATTTAAAGCTTTCTGTAGACGGGCTAAATTTATCCTATTACAGTAGTATTATCTCAAAGTGGTAATTCCCATGTATAGAAAGAAATGCATTGTATATTATTATTTTTATAATATTTTTCAAACTGAAACATGCCTAGTGACTTACGGAAAGATCCTTCTTAAAGTACAGGTAAAAAGTGAAATGTTCCTTACTAGTGATTATGGTATTCGGGGATAATATCTTTATATTATATGACCTCTGTGTATGTGATTGGTTCGAGAATTATTTTTATCGTCTTTTGAAAAATTAACGTTGTTCTTTAAACTTGTATTTTGAATGCAGGTGTGTTATTTTCTTTTTAGACCTCAAATTTTACTATCATTTTTTATAAATCATTCTAGGTCATCTTTATGCTGTTAATTAGCGGTTGCATAATCAAGTTAATCTATATATATAAATTTCGTATTAAAAGTGTTTTGTTTTATAAGTGTATATCATATTTATCTATAAATACTGTAAATTGAGGAATAATATTTAATTATTCACTAGATAGATAGATAATATTCACTAGTTCATAAAGCTACCACCAGGGCTGTCTTCATCGAGCCCACCGCACTGGCCTGCTCTGAGGATCGCGACCGCAGGTGCGCATCGCCGCGCGATCCCGGCCGCACTGCGCCTGCATGGCGCATATCTGCGTTTCCGCCGCCGCGTGCACCGCAGGGCACGATATTTCCGCGCGAATGAATGTATATATATTTCATGGTGGCGATAATATTGCCCTCGCGGGCCCGGGTGGGCGGGAGACGCGGCGAAATATTGCGCCCGCGGCCGCATGCGCGGGGGAAGCGCGGGACGCACCTGCGGGTGCGGGGGTGGCTGCCTTTGCGGTCGGCCTATGCTGAGGACCTTGGTGGTTAGCTATGACTAGTGAATTAACTTATTATCTATTCTAGGTGAAATTAATAATCTATTCCTCATGTAAGGATTTATTATAAATTGATATTCACTGGGGAGTAAAACAAACCTTTTAATACAAATTGATAACTTGTGCAAGCCGCAGTACAGCTAAAATGAACTATGATCTTTAAAATATGAGTTTGGTCTAAAAGATAATAAAACATACACCTGCTCAATACAAGTTTAAAGAACAACGTTAATTTTCAAAAGACGATAAAAATTCTCGACCCATCACATACGAGGTCATATAGAGATAGGATTACACCGACCAATCACAAGTAAGGATAAACATTTCCTTTTTACCTGCTTAAAGGATCTTTTCCGATCCAGCATGTTTCAGTTTGAAATGATATTTATAAAAATAATAATAACATGATTCTTGTCTATACGGGATTACCTTTTGACCTGGTAATAGGATTAAATTAGCCCGTCTACAAGGCTTATCCTAAATTTTAGGCCTAAATTTAGGCCTAACGTAGTTATTGCAACACATTTTACAGAAATAAGTCAGTATTGAAATATATTTTGCTGGAATTAGGCTTAATCGCTCGGTTACAATAAGGATGTATCCTAAATTTAACCTTATAACGTGATTTAATTTACAACCACATTTTACAGAGAGAGTCAGTTTCGTATCTGTAAGGAATGCGGGTTGTTGTGTTTTCTCGTGATGGATTGTCAATGTGCATAGATAATAATAATAATAAATAAGAAAAACAAATATTTTAAAAAAAAAAACTTTGAAATATTTTACTTAACATCGAGTGAATAATATAAATGTAAGTGAATAATTGTTATTTTTAAATAAAAACTTAGAATGATTTAATAAAATACATGTTATGTTAGCAGAGAAGAACTTATTTTGTTATTTTATCTTTTACATGCTAAAGATGGCATGTATTAAGCAGTAAGTCCAATGAGAAACGGGCATAAGCTGTGGATGTAGAGGGTGCTAGGGGCTGACCTTACTGATTACTGATTTATATGCTTTAAAAAAAAAAAAAAAAGGTACGTAAATTAATGTTTTTAATTTAAATTTCAAAAATTTAGTAAAAAGTATTTTAAAACTTGATAGTTATAAAATTTATAAACAAAAGTATTAACAGTTAATAATAAATTCTTTGTTCAAAGATAATGATTGATTATTATAGAAGTTTTAAGAAAAACTGAAATAATTTTAGTTCTATTTGAATGAGGTAATATAAATGTACGTGTTTAATTAAACATAAAATGTTTTAAATAAAATTATACGTTATATGTGGTAATTGTTTTACTATTGCGTAATGTTTTGTATGTGTGTGTGTGTGTTGTGTGTGTGGTGTGTGTGTGTTGTAATCTTGTGTGCAAGTGGTTAAGTAAATTGTGTGTAAGTAAATCTGTGTGTGAGTGTAAGTAAATCGTGTGAAGTGTAGTAAATCTGTGTTGAGTGTACGTAATCTGTGTGTTGAGTGTAAGTGTAAATGTAAGTGTCTATGGACAAATGTAAGTGTCATAGGTGAATGTTGTATAGTATCATAGTGAATGTGTTGTGGCCAACGCATGTGTTAAGTGTAAATGTCGAGGTGTCTTGGTAAATGTAACGTCATAAGTGATGTGTGTATAAGTAGTCATATGTGAATGTGTGTATATGTGTAGGTGTGTGTGTGTGTGTGTGTGCGTGTGTGTTCTAAATAATATAACAATAGGCATTGAAGTAAACTACACACTAAAGTACTAATAACAAATAAACCTTATAATATAAATAACACAACTTAAATAATAATGAGAATAATAGGATATAATAAGTGAAAATTTATTAAAAGTTTAAAACAAAATAAAGGTCATAATGTTATAAAATATATGAGTTTAAGGCAGTAAACAGAAAGTTCAAACAGTTAAAGCAGAAAGTTTTAAAGCGTTAAAGTTCTTAGAAAGCTTAACAGCACCGTAAAGCAGTAAACTAAAGCAATAAAGACAGAGTAAAGCAAGTAAGCAGGTAAAACAAAGCATTATTCTAAATCGCACCCTTGGTAGTTAGGTACACCTGCTATTGGAGTTTAGCTGGCATTTACTGCTAGCTTGTAATGCTCTTAATGAATCTATTGCTGTTAAAGCGTAAAGAGCGTGGATAGTTACAGAGCCGAGTATAAACATGAGTTAAAGCAGTACAACATATGAGTTAAAGCAGTATAATACAGATAAGTTAAAGCAGTAAGCAGAAGTGTAAAGCGTAAAACAGAGGTTATAAGTCAGTAAAAGCAGTAACATCAAAAGCATACTATCCCCCTTGTGTTAGTCACCACCCTATTGATTTACTGAGTATGCTTATAAAAAGATGAGGTATCCGTTATACATATGAAGCTTAAAGACACAGTAAAACATACTAAGTTAAAACAGTAAAACATGAGTTTAAAGCAGTAAACAGTAAACAAAAAGCATACTATTCCCTAGGTGTTAGTTAAACCTGCTATTGATTTACTGATTGCTGCTTTAAAGGTATGTAATCGTTATACATACGTGAGTTAAAGCAGTAAACATCATGAGTCTAAAGCGTAAAACATGAGTTACAGCAGTAAAACATGAGTTAAATCAGTAAAGCAGTAAAGCAGTAAAACAAAAAGCATACTAATCCCCCTAGGTGTTAGTTAACAGATGGTTTGATTTTATTGATTTACTGAGCTTAAGGTTCTGTAAAAGTATATGTTTTTAAATCAAAAATGTTTTAAGTGCTAAATGTTTAGGAATGGGCTTAAAATTGACCCATGGAAGCACCAAAGGTTGGTCGTGTGTTTTACATGTGCTATATAGTGTAAGATGTAAGTGTAAGTGTCTATGTTTGAGTGTAAGTGTCATTAAGTGAATGTGTGTAAGTGTAAGTGGGTGTGTGTATGTGTGTGTGTTCGTGCGCTTGTGCTATAGATGAATTAAGCAGTGTCTATGGGTAATTAACAGGTGTCACTAGTGATTTGTGTGTATAAGTGTCATTAAGTGAATGTGTGTATAAGTGTCATAGTGAATGTGTGTGTGTGTGTGTGTGTTGTGTGTGTTTCTGTGTGTGTATAGTATAAGTGTATGTGTATCAAGTATAAGTTGTGTGTGTGGTGTGTGTGTGGTGTTGTGTGGCGTGTGTGTGTGTGTGTGTTGTGTGTGTGGACGGAATGGGGAAAAAAATTAGTTAGGATAGATCCATTACAGGTCGTTCTCATATATGTTAGGCACAGAACCTACAAAGGCTAGGCATTCAGTTACCTGATGAGCTCATAGGCGGGTGAGGAGGTGCAGGAGTGTGATATGGTGTAGGCTAGGTGTAGATGTACGCTAGTTAGGTTAAGGTTAGGTTTTAGGTTAGTTAGGTTACGGTAGGTTTAGGTTAGGTTGGTTATGTTAGTAGGTTTATTGTTCTAAGGTAAGTCGGTTTAGGTGCAGGTTAGGCTAGGCTTGTAGGCTTGTGGTATAGGCGTATCCGGCAAGGTTAATGTCGAAATATCTATAACTGTTAATATATAATATATATATATATATTATTAATATAATTATATATATATATATATATATTATATATATCATAATATATATTTATATAATATATATATATATATTTATATACATCTATCTTCTCCTCTCTTCTCCTTTCTCCTTGCTCTCTCTCTCTTCTTCTCTCTCTCTTCTCTCTCTCTTCCTCTCTCTCTCTCATCTCATCTCTCTCTCTCTCTCGCTTTGTAGATGCGCATGTTTGGATCGTAAAAAACGTGTTAGTTCTCGAGACGAGACCTAATACCAAAATAAAATAAAATAACTTATGATACGCAAATAATAAAAATAATTAAAGCTAATAAAATAATACAATATAGTAAATTTTAATTCAGAATAATTCCAACATAAAAAGAATAACAATAATAATAATGTCTTCCACATGCTTTTACGGTACGAATTCAAAGATTTCGTTTCACGTGACGATTCTCAATACGAGAGACCTTATAACAGAAAATAAAATAAAAATAATTCAAATACGCAAATAAAAATAATTAAAATAATTAAAATTCAAATAAAAATGATTCAAATACGTCTAAAAGTGTAAATGCTTTAACTATGTGATAGTTGGATCGGCCACGTGTACTCTCTCTTCTTCTTTATATTCACTTTCTCTCTCTCTTCTCTCTCTCTCTCTCTCTCTATCTCTCTCTCTCCTCTCCTCTCTCCTCTCTCCTCTTCTCTCTCCTCTTTCTCCTCTCTTCTTCTCTCTCTCTCTCCTCTCTCTCTTCTCTCTTATATATATTACTATAATATATATATATAATTATATTATATAAGTATATATCTATATATATATATTATAGTAATATATATATTATATTATATATATATTATATATATATATATATATATATACTATATATATATATAAATTATTATTATTATTATTATTATTATTATATTATTTTATTATTATTATTCATTTATTATTATTATTATCAGATTATTATATAATTATTATTAATATAATTAATTTGGGAAGCCTCGGACTTGCTTTTATAAACCTGGAAATTAAATTATATATTCTCCTAATTCGTAGCGTTGGACGGGTGGTTAAAAAGGTCAGGGGTTTGCATCGGTGGTGAGAGGTCGAGTTCTATTTTGATTTATGTCCGATGGGGAACTCGAACATATAAAGCCGTTAAGGCTTGAGGTGTTAAGGAAGTATAAGCACAGATGGAAGGGATGGTGAAAATTCGTGAGTAGCCGACCACGGTGGGTTCGGTGTGTGATATACTATATATATCTATATATAATATATAATATATATATAATATACTAATAATATATATATATATATATATTTATATTATTTATATATATAGTGAAAGAATGATTTGAAAAATATAGTATGGTTCTCGGTGAATCAATAAAATATTTGGTATATCTTAAAAACCGCGTGTTTTCGTATAAAATACTTGCCTTGAACTCTCGTTGTTTCAAGTTAAAATAATAATAATTACAACGTATGAAAGTACACCTTAGCTATTGGCCTTTCTACTTAGCGGTTCTTTGTGCGTGGTTCTTTGTTACGAATGCGACGGACTCCGCGGAACTTGTTAAAAAAACTCGACGATTAAACGCGATCAACGACGGATGAAACTGCGACGTATTAAAACGCGACGAACGCGACGATGAATTTTTGCGATTAATCCGACGAAGATTAACAAAACGCTTTATAAACAAAATGGCTGGAACGCAACGAAAAAACAACAAGGTTGTTAAAAGGCTCATGAAAGAACATGAACAAAATAAACTACACAAACTTAAAATAACTAACTAACGTAACAAAAAAAAAAAAAAAAAAAAAAAAAAAAAAAAAAAAAAAAAAAAAAAAAAAAAAAAAAAAAAAAAAAAAAAAAAAAAAAAAAAAAAAAAAAAAAAAAATAAAAAATAAAAATTTTGTATGCCCAACAGGTTTGTCGCTGCTCATGGGAAACATCGTTCTCCAGTTTCCCCTTGTTACTACTAGAGGAGTGAGGCAGGGATGTATTATATCTAATTGGTTATTTAATTTGTATATGGATGGGGTTATGAAAGAATTAAAGGTAGGAGTTGCAGGAGAATGTGTTAAAATGATGGACAATATAAGAGAGTTTGAGAGGATTGTAGAGGAGTTTGGCGGGATGTGTAAAAGTAGGGGTTTAAAAGTAAACGTAGATAAAAGTAAGGTTATGGTATTGAGTGAGGAGAGTCCGCGGTATGAAGCCATGTTAGATGGTGAGCAGCAGGAACAAGTATCAGAATTTAAATACTTAGGAGTTACGATATATGTTGGATGAAAAGGGAACGAATGATGCAGAATGTAGTAGGAAATTTGTGAATGGTAGGTAGTGAAACTATAGTTTGGAAATAGAGGTATAGATCTAATGCACAAAGTGTTCAGATGGACAATCTTAGGGGCATGCTAGGTGTGAGAAGAATTGATAAAATGAGTAATGAACGCATTAGAGAGTTGTGAGGTGTGAAGGAACACTTAGATGAGAGAATTAACGAGAGTGCATTGAGATGGTATGGCCATATGGAAAGAATATATGATAGTCTGTTGGTTTAGAGGATGTATAGTGGTGAGTGTAATGGGAATTTACCAGCTGAGAGACCGAAGAAAAAGTGGATTGAGTCAGTAAAGAACTGTCTGAAGAAGAGGAATGTGAGTTTGGCAGATGCGAAAAGAAAGGTGCATAGCAGGAATGAAGGGCGGGGTTTTGCGAGGGGGTATGGTTGTGGGCTTTGCCCAGAGGAGTAACCCCAAATTGACTAGATACCGCAATGAGGGTCCGCCGCAGTCTCGTGAAACCTCTAGGGTAGATTTTTCTGACTGAAACGAATTCTCGCTTAAGGGTATAAAGGGGATGGTAAAGGGGGACTTTCTTTTCGACTTGCGTCATGTTCTTCAACTACTTTTCTGTTCCGGTGTATGCTATGCATATATATATATATATATATATATATATATATATATATATTATATATATATATAGTATATATATATATATATATATATATACATATATATATATATATATATAATATATAATATATATATATATTAGCTACATCGAATGGGCGAGCCATGAGCCACCTGGTGTTTATTAATTTTGAGGGTGCTTTTGGATCTTCTTGAACTTCTTACCATTGCCAATGAAAGGCCTTCTCGCTATACTTAGACCAGGTCCTTACATTGACGCTGAGAGGGATATGGTATTGTTATTTATTTATTTATTTATTTATTTGAATTTATATATCAAAATAGTCAATCCCGAATCTTAGACTTTTACTCTCTCTCTCTCCTCTCTCTCCCTCTCTCTCTCTTCTCTTTCTCTTCTTCTCTCTCTCTTCTCTCTCTTCTCTATAATATATAATATATATATATTAATATATATATATATATGTTATATATATATATATATATATATATATTATATTTATATATAGAATATATATATATTATATATATTATATATATATATTATAATATAATATTTATATTATATATATATATATATAATAATATATATAATAATATATTATAATAATATATATATAATTAATAGGTATATATATATATATAATATATATATATATATTAGTTATATATACATTAATATATATATATTATATATATATATTATATATATATTATTATAATATTATATATATATATATATATATATATATATATATATATATATATATATATATTATATATATATACATATAACGTTTTTTATATACCGATTTTTGTCAACAAAAACGTTTTGTTTTTAATAGTTTTTTTTCCATAGTAGTATGTTATTTTAAGTATTTCCCCATTGTTATTTTATTATTTAGTATCAATTTACATAATAAACTCTTGAATATTTTTTTCCTATATAACGTGCAGTATAAGTGACTGATTTAAGGTTGCACAGTATTCACTTTGTACTATTCGCGAAGTTCTAAAACATTTAAAATAAATTATCCAAATCTGATTGGAAGATTTAGCTTTGAGAAAGATGTGAATGATTAGAAGAGCTTAAATTATGTATCTCTCTCTCTCTCTCTCTCTCTCTCTCTCTCTCTCTCTCTTTATAATATATTATATATTATATATATATATATATATATATATATAATATATATATATATATATATATATATCTTATATATATATATATATAATATATATATATATATATATATACAGGGAGGACTTCCCTATTGGTTGTTAAGAGAAAATCCAAGCATGGAATTAAGAACAATGGATTCAAGTGAGCTATTATTATTATTATTGTTATTATTGTTATTATTATTATTATTATTATTATTATTATTATTATTATTATTATTATTATTATTATTATTATTATTTTATTTTATTATTATTATTATTATTATTATTATTATTATTATTATTATTATTATTATTATTATTATTATTATTATTATTATTATTATTATTATTATTATTATTATTATTATTAGAAAAAGAATATGAATATTAAATTATTTTTGAATATAATAGTCAAACACAGTCAAAAAATTCTTTAATTATAAAGAAGTTCTTAAAAATATAAAACAAATCGTAAATGTCTTAAGATTTCCAGAATTAATTCTAAAAATATCTTTTCAGGCTACATTGATTACGTCGACAGATGGTTCAATGTCCTCTTTCCTTTACTGAAGCCTTATTTATACATTAATGGTGGCAATGTCATTACTATACAGGTATACTATACTATATTATAATATACTATACCAGGGGTTCC
>JABUQX010000090.1:0-14630 GCA_015478945.1 Trachelipus rathkii
GAAAGCCTGAGGTGGATCCAAATATCCCATTTGCAATAACACCGGAGATATTGCTGAAAGGATATGAGGTTCCAGCCATGGTTGTTTCTTCTCATTTATTTCATGATGGTGTAGATCATTCAGATGATCCTGATTGGTCTCCTTGTGAACCTGATCAGGATCAGTTATATTTGACTTTTCAAAAATACCGAAAAGTTAAATCTAATTTGAATGATTTGTACTATAGTGAATTTTTATCAAATTTACAATATCTTGCCACTAATCAGCAAGATAAATATAAACAAAAAAAAACACACTTCACTGGGAGTTGGAGATATTGTTGCAATAAAAGAAAAATTCTGTAAACCATACTTTTACAGTATGGGAACAGTACAAGATATTGAAAATAATAGTTTAGGAGAAACTGTTTCTGTAAAAATTAAAAAACCTAACCAAGAAACAATAACCCGACACATATCGGACATAATCCTATTAATAAAAGTTAATACAAATTGTGATGAAAATATGTCAGAAACAGTTTCCACCACTAATGATAATATTAATAATAGTGATGCTGACAGTAGGGTAAAAAGGAAAGCTGCAGTTCAATGTAGAGAGCTACATAAAAAGCTCATAGATCAAGGGCAACTTTAATATCTCCAACTATATAATAGTCAAATGAATATCTGTGTCCTTGTTTAACAGGGACATGATATATATTTGAAGAAAAACAATGTAAAATAAATTTGGTTTTCAAATTTAGTTTACATATTCATCAAAATTAAATTCTTAATGGAATTTAATTTTGGTCCCCTCCCAGTGTCAAAAAAAATATATATTGTATAATGTATATATATATTATATAAAATATATATATATATATATATATATATATATATATTATATATATATATATATGTATATATATATATCTTATAATAATATATATAATATATAATATATAATGTATATATGTGTATATAATAATAATAATAATATAATATATATATATATAATAATAATATAATATATATATATATATATATATATATATAATAATATATATATATATATTAATAATATATATATATATGTATATATATATATATATATATAATAAAAATATATATTTTTATTATATATATATATATATATATATATATATATATATATATATCTATAATATATAATATATATACAAATATGTTATTTATATAATACATGCTATTATATATCATAATATATATCAATAATAAATAATAATATATAATATATATATATATTTATATATATATATATATATATATATATATATATATATATATATATATATATATATATATATTCTATATATATATATATATATATATATTATTTTCTTTTTTTTTAGTGGCCATATTAAAATATGAAATTTGATTTTTATTTTTTGTTTTTGAACTTGAAATTAAATAATAAAAAATTTTAAATTTAAAAAATTAAAATACACCATGAGCTTAGTTGGAATGCACCCTAATAGTAACTGGGAATTTGCCATGACGTCAAAGATCTATTGTTATGATTTTTGACGACTAGGCACAACACTCAGGAGCTATTGCAACAATTGAAGGCTCAGACCTTAAATATATATCTTTCGAGCCAGTACTATGTTTCTAGTTCTGCCACAACTGGCATATAATAATAATAATAACAATAAAAAAAATCAAATATATTTTAAGTTGCCACAGAATAAAAAAGAAGAAAATCATAAGTAAGCTAATACAAATATATTATTTTTATATTTTCAAATAATAAATACACTGATGAAGTAAATGGCCTAAGCAGCCATTTCTAGGCCTGAAAAAACCATAAGAGAGCCTTAACTATCAGCAGGCAAAATCAAAGAAGAGGCCTGCACTCCTGGATGAGAGGAATATCTAATAGAGGGAACTTCATTTCTAAACTATGTTAAGCATCATATCTAAGCTCATTCTGTATAGATGATAGTTTGACTTAGTTCTACCCACCATACCTGATAGAGTCAGAAAATTAGAGAATCTTACATAAAGTATTAAAATTTAATATTAAAATAACTAATTACCTAACAGCTTACTATGAAATTCAAATGCAAGGATTTAAAAGTCAAGTTTTAAATTTTGATATGTAATAATAATAATAATAATAATAATAATAATAATAATAATAATAATAATAATAATAATAATAATAATAATAATAATAATAATAATAATAATAATAATAATAATAATAATAATAATAATAATAATAATAATAATAATAATAATAATAATAATAATAATAATAATAATAATAATAATAGGAACCTAAAAAAGTCCAATCTTTTCAGGTGGTTCATTGGTTACAAAAACGGATAGTCGTATTGGTATTTAGTTTTTCCACAGAAGAGAAAAGATCAGCTATCCTAAAGAGGATTTCTTTCCCCATTTTTTTTATATAATAAATTTTTTATGATTATTAATCTCCCCCTATTATATCATTAAATAGTTGTTGAATTTTTTTTTAGTAAAAAAATTTAAAATCAACTATCTTTGAGAGATCCCTCTTTTATTTTTTTTTCTGTGAAGCCCGTTCCCGTGCTGGGGTCTCTTAATTTTGCACAGCAGGTCATCTGGCTCTATTTTAGTAAGTGTTTGAACCTGTACGATACTAGAAAACGCCTCTACCAAATTTTCATCAGCGAAGTCAAAAAATAATATAAAGGCTAGGAATATTTTCTAAAAGGAATGTGTGTTATGTGTAATACTTGGAGAGTAAAAGTTGCATATTTTTATTACCAGTCTTTTTTTTTTATATTGGAGAGCGGATCTTACCAACGAAGAGCATATGCAGTCCCTTCAAGCCACATTGAGTTCAAGGCAAGTGAATCACTCTCAATGAGGGCTCGTGATGCTTTCAATATGTGTGCCAGCAAGAGCACAACTTTTTTTTTGCTTTTCGTGCACTTCGTCTGCTTGGACATCACCCCTGACGTAGTTCTTGTAAGTTAAATAATGTTACACCTAAAGCTACGTAATTTTAAGTTAACCGAATTCTTAATTATAACCGAAGACATTGATAGATTATCTCATTGAAATATTAAATATTGAAAATGAAAAGAAATTAAAACAGAAAAACCGGTAAATTTTATAAAGTTAATGAGTAACTACTATAATAAAAAAATTAGCTTATTTTTTAATTCATAATTAAAAATTAAGAAAAATTAGTTTTTGCTGTTTGTGTATTATTATTATTATTATTATTATTATTATTATTATTATTATTATTATTATTATTATTATTATTATTATTATTATTATTATTATTATTATTATTATTATTATATTAAATTTAAAAAAAATTATATTAGCTACCCATGTATTTTAAAATTTGTAACATAAATAAAATATTGAAAAATATTTTTAATGTATTAAAGTTCTATTAATATTTTATAAAATACTAAAAAAGTATCTGGTTTTAAAATTTCAAACTTTAATTTTTAATAAGTTCTAATTTGTGATTTTACTTGCATCTTCGCGCCACAATCTGACATCTTATCTATTTATGAGTGCTTATGCACTAAAAATAAAAAAAATAGAAAAATTATATATATATATATATATATATATATATATATATATATATATAGTATATATATATATATATATATATATATATATATATATATATATATATATATATATATATATATATATATATATATATATATATATATATATATATATATATATATATATATATATATATATATATATATATATATATATATATATATATATATATATATATATATATATATATATATATATATATATATATATATATATATATATATTGTGAATTTAGATTTCTCAATAAATAAAATCAATAAATCTTTATTGATTTGAAAATAAAACCTATAATTCAAAAACAAATTCTGCTTCGCAATCCACTCTCTCAAGCTTAGGTTCTATTGCAACACTTTTTGCTTACTAATGTTTCTCTTAATATCGTTTTTATGGCCTGAATTGACACTTCTTTAGCTTTTGGATCATAAAAATGGAGCCAATATTTCGTAAGATCCTTCTGAGTCACGATTCATAATCCGGGAATAAATCCCATTCCTAATCCATTCCTAAATCCAACTGGAATAATCCAAATCCGGATTTATATCTGCAAATCCATTTTGGACTTCAAGTCAGAAGAGGGATAGAGAGATAGAGAGAATGGTGGGGGAAAGAGAGGGAAAACATTTGGGGAGTTAGAGAGAATAGAGTAGGGGACGAGAGGGACCATGGGGAAAGCAATCTTTTATAAAGGCTAGATCATAGGAAAATTCATTCGTTCGGGTCTATCACTTGCTTAGGAAACAGCTAATGAAATAGCTCTAGGTACTGTTGTTAAAGATCTGAAAAAAAATTATATATATAAAGTTTCTTTTGAAGTGTGAAACATAAAACTTAATATATATATTTGAATATTATATATATATATATATATATATATATATATATATATATATATATATATATATATATATATATATATATATATATATATATATATATATATATATATATATATATATATATATATATATATATATATATATATATATATATATATTTATATATATATATATATATATATATATATATATATATATATTTATATAATATACAAATATGTATATTATTTTTCTTTTCTTTTTAATTGTAAAAATTAAATATAAATTAAACAGGCAATATTTTAGTGAGACAAACAAAGAAAGTTTCTCACTCAACCATTTCCATCTACTTGTCAAAGGTAATAATATTGAATTGTTAATACTTTGGATAATAATAATAATAATAATAATAATAATAATAATAATAATAATAATAATAATAATAATAATAATAATAATAATAATAATCTTTTGGAATATTTAAAGTTTGTTTATTTTTAATCTTCAATATTTTATTGTTTTTCAAATAAAGTATGTTTGCCATGTTTAATGAAATATAATCATATAATTGATATTTTTATTTTGATATATAATGTAATTAATAATTATATTATAATCGATACTTTTATTTTTTAATAAAAATATAGATTATAATATTAATATTCTTGAAACAAATTTTTAATATGTTAATGAAATAAATTAAAGATGTTATTTGAAATAATATTGTTTATATTGGATATATTGGAAATATGATACTAATTAATTATTTAATTAATAGGTTATATTTAGTAAACTCATTATTTTAAAGTTCATTTAATTTATATTGTATTTCTTTGTTTTTTTTTATATATACAGGTTTTTTGAAAATAGGTTTTTTTTTTGGACATCATTTTTTTTTAGACCATTTTTTGGACATAGATTTAGGATTGAATAAAAGATAAGAATCGCAGCGTTTACTTATTATACCCAACGTCGGATGTTGATGGGGACAGACCAGTGTCGGAACCCATGCAGAATATAATTCCGACGAGACTGGCTTCGCTTTCCAGGATCATTAAAGTCGAAATCTCCTTCCATTTTTAATCTCCCAGATCGTGGTTTGGTAACGACTACAAGACAAAGGATCGTAAGGAGACGGAGGATGAATTCGTTTAGACGTACCTGTGGACACTTCTGAGACCGCAAGAGCCTATTATCTACTCAATCCATTGAGTGACCAGTAAGGTCATTAACAGTTCCAAACTCAACCTTTGCCAAGCAATTAAAGGTGGAAAATATCAGCCAGACTTTTTTCTCAAGGTGAGTAAAAATTAAAAATAAAGAATTAAAATTTTTACACAAAATAGACATCACACTAAAAATAAAGTAACGTAGAATAGGAAATAATTATACAAAATGGTATATGTCTTGATATTATCGTGAGATTTTACCATGCGTTATACTTCATTTTGTATAAAATTTCAATAATTAGAAATACACAAATAAGTGTTTTAAAACAAAGCAAATGTTATTGCTTTTAAAAGCTACAAGAAAAGCTTTAAAACAAATAGGTGACAGATAAAATTCACCATAGAAAGGCCATTAGAAAAAAGGCCACTTTATTTTTTATTACTGTTTAAAGTGTGAAAATAAAAAGACAAGACTTTAATAATTTTTTAATATATAGAAAATATATTAAATATATTAATTTTATTTTTGAAATTTGACACTATTGTTTTTATTTTTTATTATTTTTTTGTTTTTTTAAAGCAAAATTATCAAAAAATAATATAAAAAACCATTGGATTGCATTCTTTTTCATGTATTGTTCCAGTGGGAAGTTTTTTTAAAATATACATAGAAAACAATGCAATCAATCTCCTTAAATCAATTAATTAAAAGTTAGTTAATTAATTTTTTTTATTCTTCTAAAATATAAAGGGGACTTAGAGAATCAGACTTGTGAAAAAAGTTTTACTAAATTATCATAATTAACGTAATTATAGCCTTAGATAGATTAGAAAATCTCAAACAGTAGATAGCAAGACATAAGAAATGCATAAAAGATGTTAAGTCAAAAAGTGTGTTCGTAGAAACGTTCTATTTACATTTGTGAGTTCAATAAATCGGAATCAGCAAATCGTAAAATAGTATAGTATTCATTCACGTAAAAGTTGAATGAAAATAGTAAGAGTAAAACTGAGTTAGCATATTCGGAGATTCAGGAAGTAATAAAATTGGGGAAACGGCATTGAACGCGGAAGTGCCAATAAGGAAGTGTCATTCGCAAGGACGGACGAGATTTGAACTTGTCCCAGTGACCGAATTTATTCATTTCCCCTTCCTGCTTTTATACGCTTACACACAGACACACACACCTCTTATATATATATATATATATATATATATATATATATATATATATATATATATATATATATATATATATATATATATATATATATATATATATATATATATATATATATATATATATATATATATATATATATATATATATATATATATATATATATATATATATATAACCTTTTTTACTTTATTGAATTTATGCATGTACTAATCTCTGTTTCGTTATTATAACGTATCATTAATACATGTCGTAGCTCGTAGAGTATATATAGGTAAAAAATTTGTGAAAATCGTAAGGTCAAACGGAAAATGACCTTTTACCCATAGAAAATTGGGAAAACCCAAAATTTCGAAAATTTAAGTTTCTTTTTTCGGTTTTTGTGTTTAAAAAGTAATAGTGAATTTTTTTTTAAAAGTGATTTAAAAGTAAGAGTGTGTTTTTTCTTTTTTTAATTAAATAAAAGTGTTTTTTTAAATTAATTATTGAAGTTTTGTGATTTAACGAATATAAAAGTTTTAAAGTAAGAAAAGACCTTATAGGAAGACAAAAGGTCACACTGACAAAGGCCACTAAGACAAAAGGTCACAAGGGTCAGTAAGGTCAGAAAAGGTCAAAAGGTCACAAAAAGGTCAGAAAAGGTCAAAAGGTCACAGAAAGGTCAGAAAAGGTCAAAAGGTCAGAAAAAGGTCAAAAGGTCAGAAAAAGGTCAAAAAAGGTCAAAAGGTCACAGAACACAGAAATTGCTCTAGAATTCAGAAAATTACGTTATTTTGACCTAGAACATTAGAAAATTATGTTATTGATACAGAAAATTAAGAAAACCGTCCTATTGACCTAAAACATTAGAAATTGTTATCTTTGACCTAAAAAATAACAGAATTATTATTTTTGACCTAAAAATAACAGAAATTATTATTTTTGACCTAAAAATAACAGAACTTGTTATCTTTGACCTAAAAATAACAGAATTGTTATATTTAGATCCAGAAAATTGAAAATTCATTTTATTGACCTAAAACATTTTTGAAATAATTTTATTGACCCCAAACTTTTAGAAAAGGTTATATCACAACAGAACTTTAAAAATAACAGAAATTTATCAACTGATTGATTCCAACTTAGAAAAATATTTAATAGAAAATATTTAATAGGAAAAACATAGAACAATTTTGAAGAACTTTGAAGAACATTAGAACAAATAAGGGTCACAACCTTTGACAAAGAAGAACAAATAAGTTGACCTTTAACATTTTAAGAACACACCCAACTAGAAAAGGGGATAGTTGTTTCTTAATTACAGTACAGAAAACTAATTAAATATAATTATCAATTAGAACTTTGATATTTTTAAATAATTTTGAAAGAAAATTATTTTTTATTTTTTGAACTTCGAACTTTGATATTTTTAAATAATTTTGAAAGAAAATTATTTTTATTTTTGAACTTAGAAATATTGAACTAAAGTGATTAAATTTTTTTAAAACTTTTAAATTTAATAGTGAATAACTATAAACAGTGTTAAATAATTGAAATTGAATAAAAATAATTTCAATTATAGATTATAACAGAAAAATAACTCTTTTGTTTGAGTTTAAATAGAACTTTAGATATTTTTTTTGAAAATATTGGAAAACAGTTTGAATATTTTTGAAATATTTTGAAAAAATATTTTTGAAACTTAGTGTTTTTTTTTATTTTTAGAAACTTTACAGTGTCTTAACAATCCATTACGATAAATAGGATTGTTTAATAATTTAGAAACTTTATAAATTGATTAACTTGAATTAATTAAAGTTTAATCATGACTATGTTTGAACCAATAGTCTTTACAGTCTTTGTATTTTCTACATTGTTTCTCATTCTCTGCTACCTGGTTCAAAGGGCTATAGCCGGACCAGTTGACCCTAATGGAGCTTCAGGAGGACCTGAAGGAGATAATAAAGACTTAGAAAATAAAGAAGACAATACAGAAGATATTAATAAAGATGAAGAACATGATATAACAGAAATGAAGACTACTGATGAACAGAAAACAGAAGAGAATACAGGAGCAAAACCCAAGATAAGGGAACCCACACCAAAGGATATGGGACTTCCTCCATTTTATTTACCTCCTTCTAATATAGATACAATGTCTTTAAACCCAAATCAGAAAACAGCATGGGATTGGCACCAACCAGGGAAGACAGAAATTAAAGAAAGAATACCTAAGGTGCTCCAAAAGACAAATGTTTTGGACAATACCTTTAATACACATTTAAAGACAGCAGGGGCTACTCCCCCTTCAAATAAAAAGAAAACTTATCCTTCCAACAATGCAACCTGGATATTATCCAAATGCTGCGTTTACCCCTCCATTTCCAGAATTACCTAAAGAATTAAAATTGTATGGAAGAAATACCAAGACACAAGCTTGGGTAGGAATTAAATTTGAGGATTACCTAACTACGTTACAAGAGAAGATACGCACGTTAGGCCTAATAACTGAAAGACAGAAAATAGACTTTGCTAAGACTACAATCTCTTCTGATTTCACATCAGAGGCCCGTCAATATATTCTCAAAGATAACAGCTTTTCTAGGTGCAAGACCCTAGAAGACTTTTTGATTCAATTGAAGATTTTTCTCAAGCCTGAAAAAGCCGAGACAATCTTCTGTTTATTGAAGCAGTTCATGAAATTTAGGAGAAAGCCACATGTAACTCTCACTGAATTCATGTTGGACTTGAAGAATCTCTTGTGGGAATATCAGAGAAAACTCATCGATATCGAGACTTCTTTTGGATTTACTTCTCAACAGATAAATATCTTAATTATGACTAAGATTTTAGAGAGTATGGAAGAACTTAGAGACCATAAAAGACTTCGAGAAAAAGTATTAAAGATTTTTAATCCTGACTTAAGTTTCGTAGAAATTTTGGAGAAACTTAGCCAGATAGAAGAAGGAGTCTTGTTCCAAACTAACCATAGAGCAGAACAAGCTGGAAGAAATACAGCTAGAGTATTCTATACAGAGAACAATAACACTAATAACAGTGAAATTAGAAAAAAAAGAACTATGTATAACCCTTGCCATGAGGAACAGACCATGGATGGGGAAAAAAAGAATACGTCTAAATCTTCAGGAAAAAGGACAAGCCCTTCTCCAAATATAAGACTTAATAAAGGAATAGTTAAGAAACTTTCCAGTAAAGAGATAAAGTCAATGGACTATTGTCTAAAATGTGAATCTCTAGGTCATCATTCCCGAAACTGTGGTTGGAATACCACATATTGCCGAGTATGTAGGAAATTCCATGCCAGGGGTTCGACGTCTAATTGTAGGAATGCCCCTGTGTGGATCCCTAAAGAAAATGAAAATAATATGGTAATACCATACAATAACCCCACTGACTTTGATAACGGGGTTAAAGCTCGAAAAGTCGAGATAAAAAATGATTCAAACATAAGAAAGTCAAACTCTTACTCAAAGAATGAGCGTAGCTATCAAGGTAAGAGTCCTAAGAAAACAACTAGAGTTCATTTGATTACAAATCATCAAGCTGATCCAGAACAAGAAGAAATATCTGGAACCGAAGATGAAGAAGAAGAGAATGAACAGTTTTTTGCACCAGATCTCTCTACAAGAGAGGAAAATTTTTGAGTACCGGCAAAGATTTAAATGAAGAAAAGGTAAATAGAACAGTAATTAAAGAAAATATTCCAAGTTTAAAGAAGAGAGATGTTTTAGTAACATCCAGCTTCTTTGGTGTAGGAATTAGACCCCCAAAATTGGGATGTCATTATTTTTTGTCAATATTTTTGACTCCAGCAAAAGGTCAGAACGAGGTTGAAGTTCATAGCCTTCTAGATTTAGGGAGCACAACCTGTTTGATTTCGTTGGATAGATTAAAGGAAATAGAAAGAGAAGGAAGATTTAAACTACCTCTTAAAGCGGCTAATATTATAGTCCAAGGGATTGGAACACAGATGATCCATCCTATAGGAGAAGTTGTTGATCTACTTTTGCGAGACTACAGCAACAGTATTACCATTACCTTTTTTAAGTGGTGTAACTTGAAAGCACTGGAGCTTGGAAATGGGAATTTTTTATTAGGTGTACAAGTCTTTTAGCTACTGCTAACCTATACAATAGACCTTTCCTTCATCACAATTTTAAAATCTTAAAGAAGAGGATAATGAAATAAAAGTTAAAATCTTTGCCAAATTAGGAAGTTACTTTCTCATGAATCAAGATGAAAAGATAACTACGAAAGATAAAATAATTTATAATTCCAATGTGAATAATAAGTTTAAATTAAATAATTACAGTGATAGCTGTAAACCAGTAATTAATAGAGGCTCAATTGAAAAGCCTACACAGAGATTAATTAATAAAGGCTCCATTGAAAAGCCTACACAGAGATTAATTAATAAAGGCTCCATTGAAAAGCCTACACAGAGAATTATTACTAAAGGCTCATTGGAAAAGCCTACAAAGAGAATAATTAATAAAGGCTCATTGAAAAAGCCTATAAAGATAGAAATAAATAAAAATAATGTTGTTCTTCAAGAGAACAAAGAAAATTCACAACTTCCTCCAGTAGAGGAAGGACCTTTAATAGCAGATGAAGAAATAGAAGTTCAATTGTTATTAATAGAAGAAACAATGGCACCTGCTCAATCTTATGGTTATTTGAAAGTCAGACCTGAGAATAAAGGAGATTTGAAACTGGAAAAGAAGTGTTTAATAACACCTGCTTTTTCCTTAGGGCCATTATATTTTGCAAACTCTGTATGCCCAGTAAGAAACAATGAAGTAATCTTGAGTTATATTAATTTAAGTGACAAACTTTTTTATTTAAGAAGAAATAAATATATAGGGAAATGTCATCCTATTTTAAAAATTAATGAAAGAGAATATTTTAATAAAACTAATACTGTAGCAGTATCAGTATTTACAGAAAATAAGCAAATAGGATCTACTTGTATAGTAACCTGCTCAGAAAATCTGTCAGACAAACAGTTGAAAAATGCATACAGAGAGATTATAACAGAAAATTTAAGTAAAGAAGAGGCAGATGTCTCTATTTTACAGAAACCTGAGCATTTAGAAGAACTTCTGGATTTGTTAATGGAATACAAGGACGTTATTGCTCTAGATGATGATGCAGTTCCTGTTTGTCCTATACAGAAGTTTGAAATAGAACTTACCCCAGATGCTCCAAAGGTCATTTTTAGAAAACAGTATCGTCTCCCACATTGCTATTTGGAGGAGGGGGGAGGACCGGGGGGGGGCGAGGAGGGGAGGGGGGAAGGGGTGTAGGAATAAATATAGCAGATGCAGCTTTAAAGAAAGGATATATTAAAGCTTGCTACTCGCCACATAGTTTTCCACCTCTACTGGTGGTGGCGCAAGAAGAATTCAAACAACTAGAGTCTGTATAGACATCGGTATTTAAACTCTTCAGCTTCCAGATGTGTACCCATTGCCCTCAATAGACGAAATATTCTCGTCCCTAGGAGGCAGTACGATTTTTACTAGCTGTGACTTGATAGATGCTTACCATTCCCTCGAAGTCGAGGAGGAAACACAGAAATTAATGGCTTTCCGTACCAGGAAAGGATTATTCTGCCCAACCAGATTATTATTTGGGCACCGAAATGCCCCAAGTACCTATGCAAGGACAATGCAAGTCGCGTTAAACCATTTATTAGGACCTATTGCCCAAGTGTATTTAGACGATGTCTTAATCATGGGTAAAAATAAAGCAGAACATTTTGAAAACTTAAAGAAAGTTTTTACTGCATTTAGAGAAAATTAATTAAGAGTTAAATTGACAAAATGTCATTTTCTACAGACTTCAGTACTATATTTAGGATTTAAAATAGGAAGAGACGGAATTTCACCAGATCCAGCGAAGATAGAATCGATGAAGAGTTTCGTCCCTCCAACAAGTGTTAAAGAAACACAATCCTTATTAGGATTTTTCTCGTATTTTCGCTTCTTAATTAGTGATTTTGCACTAATTGCGAAACCATTATATAATTTAATAAAGAAGAATGTTAAGTTTGAATGGAAGGAAGAACACCAAAAAGCATTTGAACTCTTAAAAGAGAAATTGGTTGTTCAACCTCAGTTAACTTTTCCAGATTATTCCAAGCCATTTTTTATAGGTACAGACGCCTGTGACTACGGAATAGGAGGAGTACTTTACCAAATGTCGGACGATGGCAAAGAAAAGCCATTATCGTTCGTTTCAAGAGTGTTAAGAGGCAGTGAACTAAACTATGATACCATAGAAAAGGAATGTTTGGCTGTTGTCTTTTCACTTCAGAAGTTTAAAAATACGGTGTTTGGTTACGACATCACCATATTAACTGATAATCAACCTCTTTGTTTTATATTTCGTAATAAGCAACAAACGGGTCGGCTAGCCCGTTGGAATTTATTTGTTAATAGTTTTTCACCAACTATAAAATATAAGACGGGAAAAACAAACATACCGCCTGATTATTTGAGTAGGCACCCAGCAAAAGCTCCAAACGTTTATTTCTTTAAAGGAGAAAAGAAACCAATGCTACCAAGAAAAGATTTTATTTTAACGAAAGAAACTTTCAATAGGGAACAAGAAAATTGCCCTAGATTAAAAGAATTAGTAAAGTGGGCTAAAGAAAACCCTAATACTTATCCACATATTTTCCATAAGAAAGTATTGTACTATGCAACCAGAAAGGAACCTTATGTAATACAGGTCCCAGATAGCATGATCTACTCAGTAATTGATCATTGCCATTCTTCACTTGGAAGTGGGCATGGAGGACAGCAAAGGACTGAAAAGCGAGTTAGAGAAAGATACGTTTTTCCTCATCTAAGTAAGTTAGTAAAGGAGTACTGTTCTCAGTGCGTATCTTGTGCTAAAGTTAAAGGTCCTAGGCCTCCAAAAGCAGAAATAAACAGATGGCCTCTTCTTTATACTCAATTTTCCAGAGTACATGTGGATAGTATAGGAAAACTTCCCACATGTTCGATTTCAGGTGCCAAACACATTCTCGTATTCAGAGATGTTTTAACACGCTACTGCGAGTTAGTTGCCTGTAAATCAAGAACAAGCCAAGAATTTGCTCAAGCTTTACAAGAAAGAGTAATATGTCGGCATTCAAGCCCAGAAATTCTAGCTTCTGACAATGCCCAGAATTTACCTCAGGCTGCCTCAAAGAAAAATGTAAAGCTTGGAGGCGATAAAAAGGTTAATATTAATGCCCTAGCAAACCAAAGTCAAATGGGGTAGTAGAAAGATTGAATGCGGATATCGAAAAATTTCCTCCGTCATTTTGTAAAAGACAATCATAGAGATTGGTCAAGAATACCGTATCGCTTTTGGCTCAAATAGAATTATATACAGTCGCTATAATCGATCAATTGATCTCTCCACATTTTTGTCCTACATGAATATATAAAGAAGACTTCCCTACGGAGATGGAGACTATGTCTTCTCCATTTGACAAATAAATCGAAAATAGGAAATTTATTTCAGATGAAGTAGAATGTTGTAGTGGAAAGAAGTGGAAGCAATAAGAGACTTAGCTAGAGAAAATCTAGAAAAAGAAACAATTAAAGCTATGGAACAGCAGCACAAACATGCCACACAAAGAGAATTAAAAGTGGGCGATTATGTTTTTGTGAATGCTATAAAGAAACCAGAACAAAGTTCTAAATTGAACAAAAGATTTGAAGGACCTTTTATTGTAAATCAAATAAAGGAGCCAAATAAACTTATGCTTTCATGTTTAAATTCAACGAAATTATTTCCGGTTCACCGGGATAATGTAAAAATAATTCCAGTAGAAAAGATTACAGAATCTCACTTTTCTTTTGA
>JABUQX010000091.1:0-49639 GCA_015478945.1 Trachelipus rathkii
AAAGATGATCAAAGGTTGGTTAATAAATAAATTTATATAAAAATTAATAAAAACAATAATAAATATAATGTTCTTATACTCTTTTATATATCAATTCCATTAATTGTTGAACCACTTATATGAGCGTTCAATTTCACAATGTGTTTTTTCAAAATTACCACCCTAACTTTAAACCTGACATTACAATATAATCGCTCTGTGAAACTCAAAAATTTTTTTTTTTTTTTTTTGCTATTTATGGTTTTTTGATCGCTGAAAATACATGCGACAAAAACATGGACCATTTTCATACTTTTTTTTAAAAAATTCCTTCTGCCCCAATGGGGGGGGGGACTTTATCCCCACCTAACGTAGCAAAATTTTTTACATTATTCACCCGATAAAAACCATAAAGTTGAAGCCAAGTTGCTTTTTCCCTTGAGTTCATACATGACGCGTATCGCTTTAACCCAAAAATAAAAAAAATCATTCATTCTTAAAAACACCAAATACCTTGTGAGTTATATACATGAAACAGGTAAGGGGGTCGATTTTGTTCAATGTTGTACCCCCGGTCAATTTTACACGCAATCTTACGGTTATATAATTTATATAGTATATATATATATATATATATATATATCTATTATATATAACTACTATATTATATATATCCTATATACTATATATATTTCAGCAAAAATTTATGAAATCATAATGGGCTACATTTAATGTCAGAAGGAATAATGTGAGGAGAAAAGCGGAGAGGGGATGGATGTATTTAGAAGGGCAACTTGATTTGGCCTCGCTTTGTTGATTGAACGACAAGAATTCGAAAAGCAAAATGGAGTAAAAAATCAAGAAATGAGCGGTGTGGTATGAAATGTGCTTGTGGTGCTGGTGTGGAAAGGATAGAGCGGGAGAGAAATAATTGCCATTCTATATGAGTTATGGAGCAACACGGAGCTAGTGGTTAGAAATATATACTGAGAATTTCTAATGGTTAAATTTAAGTTTTTTTTAAGTTTGAAGAAAGTCAAGCAATATGTGTTGTTGTGCAGTAATGGTCCCTCTAGGGGACCTTTTGAAGAGGGAGTGATTTTTTCGCTGGGATAATTCTGAACGAACTGTTTGATGGGGTGAGTAGGAGCTTCAGATTTGATTTTGCTGGCGGGACCTAAATGGTTGGGAATAAGGTGATCAAAAAGGCAGGGTTGGCAACAAAAAGCCAATTATCCAAAAGCACTGGCCTTTTTGGGTCTATTTGCTTTGGACTTTTGACCATGAAACTGGCTCTGGCGTTTTGGCTTTTTTGGCTTTTTGTGTAATCCATAAAATCAAAATTGGTTAATGAGCCAAAATATATAAAAAAAGTATTTTTTTTTAAATTTAAGTTAGATAATCTTTTTTATTAATTTTCAGTGGAAAAAAAGAAATGCAAATTAAAAGTTTTATTGTTACCAAAAATTCCTTTATAACAATTCAAGGTAATTTTTTTTTGCTTATAGATCAAGATGAAAAATTTTTTTATATAATGAATTTTATTAACATTAATATGAACTTTATTTTTTTTTTTCCTATTTTTTCACCTTTTTTAAATATTTCCTTTTTACATGCAAAAATGCCTATTAGTATTAGTAACTATTTTAATTAACATCTTAGATATATCTCTACTTGTGATGGGACAGTGTTTATTTTTTTCCTAATATATAGATACTATATATATATAGAGGAGCGTTGCGCGTAAGGATTCCTAAAAACACTGATGTAATTTTTTTGGGATAATTTATAGACCATTCGAAAGAGGAAAGATTGTTGTATCAATATTGTTTTGATATTACTGCAAAAAGTGTTTAGACTTGTGTAATTTTCTTCCATCTTCTCATGAGTCAGTAATTTTTTAAATTTTTAATCTTCGAAAGTTTTAACAGTGAATTTCTGCTAGAACTATAAAATAAGATTTTTGCAGCGGATTTCACTGAAATAGCTTGCCATAGGCATAATGTTTAATAAGGAATAACTCCCACAAATGTAGCCAATAATATAGAGAAAATATATATATATATATATATATATGCTAAATCTCACATTTTTTTTTTTCCATAAATTCTAAAAGTTTTATGAATATGTTATATGTTTATTATTATTTGCTATGAAAAAATCACGATGTAGTTCAAGTGCATACAATTGAAAACAAAAAAGAAAAAATTAATAAAATCTATTGGATTTTTTTTATACCCCGAGATAGCGCATCAATGTAAATAAAATGTTTTTTAGTAAAATAGTCCAAGAAATTGAGACTGTGAGCGTGGTCAACCGTTGGTATACAGACAAATTTATATAATTGGAAGAAAAGTGTATCTCACCGAATTTTTATCAATTTGTAAATATTTATTTATATATAAGATGAACATTAAAAAAGTATATGCCATCAATTAATTTGAATTTTTCTTTTTTTTTCTTTTTTTTTTGGCAATAAAAAAGAAAAATGTAATACCTTTTTTATTATATATCCGATTAATAACGTAACTTTCATGTAAGCATATATAATTAGAAAGGAGAAGTCTTTAAAGAAATGTTAGGATAAAACCTAATTTTTATGTATCCAAATCGCTTATTGCCGCTGTTACATGGGAAACTTATCAAACTTCATAAAGGGTCAAATAATAACAGCAACACTGACAATAACATCATGAACAGAAACATTTATCTCAAATAAAAGAGTGCATATCGGTCGAGTTATAAAGGCATCAAATTCATTCTTTAATCAGATGAATAATAAAATATTTTTGAAACAAACAAATTCAACTTAAAATATTAGGCAGCGATACACAGTAAAATATCATAAACTTATTATTATTTATACGATGCGAGTTTGAATTTGCAGAGCGTTTATAATTGGGGAAGGGAATATTTTGCAGTTTAGAGAAAATTTTTGTAAGCCCAACAGATTTGTCGCTGCTCATGGAAAACCATTCAAGTTTTCTCGTGATCAGCGCAAAACTGTTGGGCATACACAATATGTTAAGCTAAAATAAATATAAGTATATCTTTGTAGAGGTACAACCCAAGCCACTGTGATATTTAGCAAAAACTTACCAAACTTAAGCCATTTCCAATTTTTTTTGTTTGTTTTCTTATTCTGTTTAGAAACTAGTTCATGATCACTTTCCTATTTTTTGTTCAATAATACGAAAAATAATATAATAGATCATATACTACTAGGATAAGTTTACATTTTTTGTTTAGATAAAATGTTTGTATGCCAAACGGTTTGCCGCTGCATATGGGAAACTTTTGAAAATTTAAGAATTTTCCTAGCTCGTAAGAAGCAAATCGTTCTCCAAACAAAAAAATTTATTTTCAACAAAAAATGTGTATCTCCCCAACTATATGCCTGCGTTCCGAACAGTTTCATGATGATCACATGCATACTAAAAAGGTTTTCGGGATTTTTTCATTTTATGATTACCAAAATTCAATACCCCCCGTATCCATTATATTTGTGAATAAAATATTTCTTGCTTTAAATTCTGATGACTCCCCTCTTTTTTAAAGCAGAATAACTTCTAAGAAAGTGAACCTAAAAATCATAGAATTGAAGATTGATAAGCTCAAAAGTCAGGTATCCCTACAAACCTTCGCTTTTATCTCTTGCTGATTTAAGTTATTCTCTCTAATTTCTTACGATTGGGTGGGTGATATCCTGGCCGCATATCTTTGAAGAGCTGAACAAATATTTATTTTTCGACCAACATTAAGTGGTAATATTTAAAATTAGTTACTCCCAATCAAATTTTTCTTTTTGCTTCATATACATGTATTTTAATTATATATTAATATATATATATATTATATATATATATATATATATATATTATATATTTTATATATATTATAATTTATTAATAATATATATATATATATATATATAAATAACTATATATATATATAATATATAATATATATATATTATATATATTTATTAAATATATAATATATATATTTCTCTTTGCTGATAAGAAGATGATGCTTCATTGGTGTGGAAGAAGTAGAAAGAGATGGATCAACCACTCGTCAAATCAAGCCTCTTTTTAGTCGAGATGCAACCATAAGCTTCTATTGTCAAGAGGCCCCAGACGTGGACTTAATATTTACCCCTGACCTCTGCCCACAAGTACTAGTCTTGTGTCATTTCTGTTTCATCCAAGGTCTTGATGTACTCATGTCTTTCCTTTCTCTTAATATTACATCTCTTATTAAATATACTTTTATTCTCAATTCGGCTCGCTTATTCAACTGCAAGCAATGCTTACACTCCCACTTTTCCTTTGTGGTTCACCCTGTTACAATATTCAACTCATGTCCGCATTCTGGTTCGCTTTAGAGACATCCCAGTGCTATTTTGGGCCAGTTGCCGTATTTTAACATTATAAGTATATCTAACATCTACTTCATAATATAACCCTTTTTATAATCGAAAATAGTAAAATTATATATTTCTTATAATTATTATACTATTATTATATACTATCTATATAACATATATATATATATATATATATCTATACTATCTAATATTATATATATACTAACTATATAATATCATATTATATATACTTATATATACTATACTACTTAAGAAATGTAAGATAGGCCCTTAATAACTTTCTTTACTTACGGACATTTTTCATATAAGGCGCTCAACTAGACTTTTATTAGAGCCAAACCGTTTTTTATCTTGTTTCTTTTTGTTTTGGTTTTTTTACCTAATAATACGTTTTACTACATGTTTTTTGTTTTATAGACAGGTGGCTTTGGGTGTTCAGAGAAAAATTAGAAATGGTAGAAGGTGATTGATTTGTGAGGAGAAGGTATGTGTGTAAGTATACTTTCTTTAGAACACAAGATATTAAGTATATTAGAGTTGGTGTAAGGTAGAGATGGATCGAAGTGAAAAGTATGATTGGATTTATTGTGTTGGTGAAGGAGATGTTGAATAGTATGTGTTGCATGTTAAATCAGTGAGGGGTTAGGAATGGGATTATCGGATTATTATGTTGTTTTATGTAAAATTAAGTTAGTGGGGGCTTGGATGGAGAGGAAAGGTGATAAGGGAGGAAGTGGGTAGAATTAAGAGTGAGAAGTTAAGTGAACAAGGTAATAAGGATAAGTATTTAAGAGTGCTTGCAAGTAAATCAATTGAATGTGAACAAGTTGAAACGGAGCAATCTGGGGAATCAAATGAAGGAAGCGCTTAGCAGTGCAAAAGAAGTGTGTGGATGTGCTTAAGTAGGGAATTAGAATGTTAACAGCGAGTGGTGGAATGAAGAGGTGATGCAAGCAGTTAAAAGTAAAAAAGAAGCGTGGTTGATTGTACTAAAAGCCAATGATGTTTCAAAAGAAGGATGTTTGGAATTATATAAGGAGGAAAAAAGGAATACTAAAAGTATATATCAAATATACTGTATATCAAAATACAAGAACAAAAATATATTTAATTTACAAAATGGCAGCAACCAATGGTGATGATGAAATTACCAATGTGGCTATATACTGATATACTGTATTAAAGCAGGGACTCATAATAACTGTGGTGAAATGTGCCGCCCTCTATACCACAGCCTCCCCTTTAGAAAGCTCAACATTACCATTGTCCCTTTTTCTGAAACCTTCTATGAATATCAAACCTGTTACTGCAGGCTACAGTAGCCTAATCCTAATCTTGTTATTTCCATTTTTTATAACTTCATTCATCTGCAGACCTATTAACTACTACTTTAGCCCATTTCCTTTTATCTTCCTGTCTAGGTGAGTCACTAGTCCTCTCTACCCCTGTAGCCCACTCCCTCCTCGCCTTTACATACCTACTAACATTTTCCCTAACACTTCTCTACTTTCTCAACTCAATGCTAATTCATTCAATTCAGTCATGATTTTACTCAACCTTGCAATTTTCTTCCTTAACAACACATTCTCTGCATTCAAAATGCAAACAGGACAGTTATTCACATGTTCTTTCGCAGTCCCACAACTATCTCACAGAGCATACAAACTTTAAATTATTATTAACATTACTAACTTGGACTAAAAAATGTATGGTTCCTATTATTTAACCAACTACAGTTGAATAAACATCACTAAAGCCTAAAGTGAAAAGAAATGAACTAATGTCCTAAAACAAGCTAAAAATTTGAAAAGCTGATCTAGCTTAGACTGACTGACTAAAACAAAGTTACA
The DNA here is from genome assembly GCA_015478945.1 of Trachelipus rathkii. NCBI lineage: Eukaryota > Metazoa > Arthropoda > Malacostraca > Isopoda > Trachelipodidae > Trachelipus > Trachelipus rathkii. The sequence goes on from JABUQX010000091.1 coordinate 6,220, forward strand.
CAGGGATGTCAAAATTTTTTCCAAAAATAGTAAGTTCTTCCAAAATTCCATCTTTTATTTCTCAAACAACAAAAAAATTAAAAAAAAAAAACTTTTTTCAAACCCAATACTATACTAAAATATGAAAAAGAACTTGGCATTACAAATGTAAGTTATTTTGACATTTGCAGTACAAATATCCTTAATTGCCTTTTTGGGGAAAAGGGTTCAATAATTTGGAAAAAGGTTCAATAACTTATAAATGCATTACTGCACATATTAACCTTCAAGTAGTTGACTTTTCAAAGATAAAATGTACCTTTAACGAAGTCATGCTTAACGAATTTGACAAATTTCCTCTAATTTGACACAAACTGTATGTCCACAAATTTTTTTTGGGAGGGGGAAAGGGTTCACATTTTGTGGGGAAAAGGGTTCACTAACTTTAACATGTAGTATCTCACATTTAAACCTTCAAGTATTGACTTTCAAAAAATGTACCTTTAAGAAGGTCATACTTAAAGAATTGTTATTAACTCAATACTCGTAATAGGAATAATTTCAATAAATTTTTATTTTAAAGAATCTGCTAATCTAAATATTAAGGTCATTATAAAACTTAATTGTTTAGGTATGTAAAATCGGAAATTTGTTGCAGCAGAATATGAATAAATTACGACTGATTATAACGTTGATACAAAATTTTGCTTTCCTAAAATTACGTAAGAAACTGATTGATAATTTTTTTTTTTTGAGTCTAAATATCACATATTAAAGTTAATTATAAATTTTCAAGATTAAATGTTTGAATACTGGTAATGTTTTAAAATATGTATATTTTAAATAATTACCATTTTATATCTATTAAAAAAAATTTTTCCAAGGTGAACCCTTTTAAGCCATTTTACAGTATATATAAAAATTATGAATAAGGCCTAACTTTAACCTATGGTCTCTGGGAAACTTAATTTTACTTAAATTATCGCAAAATTAATATAACAATTGTTAAAGACTGTTGTTAAATACAGTAAATCTATTTGATAATCTAAATAAACCTGCATACAGTATACAGTAAATCTCTTTAAGTAAACTAGCCTGCTGTTGGCTATCAAATACTGATCTAGTCCAGTACTCAACTAAAATAAATTAACTACAGAAATAATCACAAAAATAAGTACAAAAATTTCTATAAACTACAGTTAGTTACACAAAACTTATTTGTAAACTGAATTCACTTGCAAATACACAGATTATACTAGTAAAATGAAAGAGCAAAGTAAAACACACCCTCTCTCAATGGCCATCAAATTGGTCTTGAAAATTAAAATTGTTAAATTTTCAAAACTTTACCCTCTCCAATCTCGAAAGCTATTTGTTCAATAATGATTTTTTTTTTTCTTACGATTTGATAATGATGGTTGGAAAAGTGAAAAGTTTGTTGTGAAAATTTTAGTTAAAAATTTTCTGGGTAATTTGAAAAGGACTGACTCAAAACAAACTTTGTTCCAGAAGAATATGCTGGCAAAAATTTTCTGGGTAATTTGAAAAGGACTGACTCAAAACATAAACTTTGTTCCAGAAGAATATACTGGCATAGTGATGGAAACAAAACAATAACACAATAACTTCAGATTTGTACAAAAATGTAGGAACTAAATCTCTTTGAATTCAGTTGTATTGATAATGTGTAAATTGACTGGGAACACATTTATACTATGTTATTAATAACCTTGATAATTAATAATTGGAGATTTGGATTTTATTTTAATTAATTCCTCTGGCCCCATTCTAACACTTCTTCCTCCACTTTCTCCAATTCTAACTCTACACATTTGATAATTACTGTATATATGATATATTTTATTTTGTGAAAGTATTATATGAAAACTAGCATTATTTTTTAATTTTAATTTTCAGGAGTGATCTATTTCTTATTAAAGTATTTACTTTTTAATTATAATTGTTTCAGCAATAATTGAGAGGTAAGAAATTACACATTGTAATATTGTATTAATGGTTATATCAGTTATTGGAAATTTTTATTAAAGAACATTTTCATCTTAATTTGAATGCTTGACCTATTAATAACAAATATATATATGTATTTTTGTAATCCTTTGCTATTGTGCTATCAATTCAACACCTATAGTCTGACAGTATGATCAGCTGTCTACATGGAGGTAAGTTAATTTTTTATCACAATTGGATTGCTTTTGTTATACATTTATTATTAGGTCAGACAGTATTTAAGAATGGTATGAAAACTAGGGGTCATGCCAATTTTTTCTTACGTTCTTTGGAGAAGTTTTATTAATAATGAAAATGTAAAATTTACCTGATAAAAGAGAAAATAACTTATTCATTATTTATTTGGCGTGAAGTTCAATAAATTTTTAGTTCTTTACTTTATTTTTAAACAATTTTATTTAGTCAATTAAGATTTATTAAGATAAAATTCTCTCTCTCTCTCTCTCTCTCTCTCTCTCTCTCTCTCTCTCTCTCTCTCTCTCTCTCTCTCTCTCTCTCTCTCTCTCTCTCTCTCTCTCTCTCTCTCTCTCTCTCTCTCTCTCTCTCTCTCTTTCATAACATACTGACTAATCAGAGATAAGATTTGAAGAACTGATATATTTTTCCAAATCTCTCTCTTTTTCTTTTTCTTTTTCTTTTTCTATTTCTATTTCTATTTCTATTTCTATTTCTATTTCTATTTCTATTTCTATTTCTATTTCTATTTCTATTTCTATTTCTATTTCTATTTCTATTTCTATTTCTATTTCTATTTCTATTTCTCTTTCTCTTTCTCTTTCTCTTTCTCTTTCTCTTTCTCTTTCTCTTCTTTCTCTCTCTCTCTCTCTCTCTCTCTCTCTCTCTCTCTCTCTCTCTCTCTCTCTCTCTCTCTCTCTCTCTCTCTCTCTCAGGCTGTAGGGGGTTCAAATCCCGTAAAATCATTAAAGCGATCAAAATTTTTGATTCCTTGTCTCTTAATAATAATAATAATAATAATAATTAATCAATGAAAATGAAAAGTATTTATTATTGGAAATGAGGAGACATGTTTGTGGTCCATAACGATTTCTTAGCTTGTGGTGGGCTTGATTACCACAATATGTGGTGGGTTCAATTCTGTCCACTATTCCTTTATTTGTTATGAGTCCTCTTAACAGAATAAAACACAGGAGAAAAAATACAAACAAACAACCAAAACCAATAAGAATTTATTAAAAAAATCAAACAATACTACATTCTATTCCACACAACACCCTATATTAATATAGACTGATACCAATATTATTATAGTTAAATACTGATACTGATACAGTCCAGCACTGATACCATCCGATACGGATACTTAATTAAAAACCTTAATCCTACAAAATATTTTAACCTTAATCCTAAAAAAATGTTAACCTTAATCCTAAAATATATGTCCTTAATGCTACAAATAAATACAAAATTGGCGAATTATTGTTTTTCAATTTTTATTTATATCTTTCATCGTTATTTTTCTAATATCTTTCTCTTCAATTTTCACCTTGTTCTGGTGTTTTAAATTCCCTTACCTATTAATTATCAATCTATCGTTTTTCACTTTTCTTTTATATTATACGCACTTTCACGTTTAGTGTCTTTTCTATTTTTTCTTTCTCTCTTCTAGTTCTTTGATTTTCTTTTCAAACTTAGATCAACTTTATCTTATTTAAATTCTCCAAATCAGGTCTTTATTCTTAAATTTTTATTTACAATATGTACAATTTTCTCTTGCTGAGTGCGAAGATCAGCCATCGATCCAGAGATTCACTCCAGTAACAGCCAAACAAAAGCCAAAAACAAAAAAAAGCTGGAGAAGGAGAATAAACCTTCTAAATATTATGAAAACCAAAAAATAAATATAAAAAATATAAATATATATACCTAGACAAAATTTCAATAAATCTTAAATTCTTTAATTTTAAATTACATTCTTAATTAAATTATTCAATATTCAAATTATATTTTAAATTACATTCTTAATTAATTAAATTGAATTAAATAATACATCCACTTTATTCAAATTAATATTGCCTAAATTATATAACCAAAATATAAAGCCATGAAAACAATAACTAAAATAAAAAATGAAAACAATAAACGCATATAAATTAAATATTACCTGAATAATATCCAGCTTTTTCGTTTTTCGTTTGTTAAAGGGTAATTTTTGAAACCCTTAACCTGCTTCACCCCTAAGCAAATCCACTGATCCTAACAATAATTTGAATAATAATAATAATAATAATAATAATTTTAATAATAAGCATAAATAATAAGCACAAATAATAATAAGCATAATAAGAATACACATAATAATAAAAAGTATAATAATAAGCATAAATGATAATAATAATAATAATACTAATAATATAATATACTATAATAATATCCTACCTCATTCCTGACAAATGACAAGCTTGTTCTTCCTCCCAGCCTTAGGTGTACTCCTCCGTCTCAAACACAAAGAAGGAAAACCCTCCGAACGATAACCAAAACAAAAAATCAAACAAAACGAACCTATAAAAATTTACGGTACTCATTCGCTTCACACACAATACATTATAATAATAAAAATTAATAATAATAATAATCAGTAATAAAGGAATATGCAATAAAAATAAAATAAATTATAACAATATAAAAAAAAAAAAATATATTACCTTTCTCTTGTCAAGCGTAAGATATAGTGAAGCGTCAATGACGTTTATTCCATCTCGCATTCCTTTATATCGATCAACCAATACCACAAAAATAAATGGTCAATAGTCTCTTTTTTTTTTTTTAAAACTAAACTGGAAAAACATTTTTATCATAAATAACTTATTCACTTTATAACCAACTTAATAAAATAAAATATTTCTCCCCCTTCACACCCATAAAAAAACTTTCACAGCAATCCGTCTTGATGGACGTTCATTTTTCTTTTAAATTTCTGAACCAACCTAAAATAAGAAAAAAACAAATTATGAGACAAAACCAAACAAAAGAAAAATCTAAATTACCACATCCCTCCTTCCTAAGTTTGTCTCATAATTCTAACCCCATTATTCATCATAGATTCATAATACTCTCATCATAACCCAATCATACTCTTCCACCTGTCCTCTACTCCTAGCACACAGTCTCCTATCCTCTTCTCCCTGATCCCTAATTTTACGTTCAACATTATCCTCAACAGGAACCATTTCATTCACCCCTTCTAACCTACTTACTTTCTTAGACATCTCAATAATCTCTCTATCAATTTCTCTCATTCTTGCATTAGCTTTTATCTCATTCACCACTTCATCCAATTCCATGCAAAATTTATCCATATCTTCCACTCTTTTATTCACACTCTTATCCCTATCATCTCTCAATCCTGCTAACACACTTTCGCACTCATCTAATGGAAACTTACATACAGTATACATACTTTTTTTCAAACTCTGTTCATCTCCTCCATTATCCCACCAAAATCCAGAAAAATACTCATCACTCTCATCCTTATCATCAAACAACCCTTTAACTCTATTCTCTGTCACAGATTTACTGCATTTACGGTTCCTTTTCCTTATTTTCTCAACCAACACTAACTCTTTCCCTTTCAACCACAGGTCATCCACTCCTTCCAAATTCTCGTCCCTTTCATCCTCATTCACCAAAAACTCATATACTGGGTGAGCCTTCAAATATCCAGGCATCTCCCTCCACGGCCTCAACTAGCGTTTGATGTGCTCTAAACTCATTCACACTACCTTCTTTCTCACTCTCTAACACATAACTAACCCCATTCGACCTTACCTTTTTCACAACATACGGTCCCTCAAACTTCTCTCTCATCTTACTCACATTCAAACGCCCTTTCACAATCACCTCTTTCAAAACCTTATCCCCTACCTCAAAACTTGCAACCTTCAAACTCCCTTTTCTTCACACATCCCTATCACTTTCAGGTAATCCCAACCTAGGTTTCACAAACTTCTCAAAATTCATCACATACATACATACACAGAGATATTCCAGTTGCCCTTTGCACAGTCATGTTATACGCCCATAACACTTCCCAGCCAATAATCCCAATCATTCTCCATTTCACTTATCATTCATAACATCTCGCTCAACGTTTGTACTGTTCTCTCAGCCAAACCATTCAAACCAGGCATATACAGGGTCATTCTCACATGCTCAATTCCCCAATCACTCAACATTTCCTCAAACGCCTGTTCTACAAACTCTGGTCCATTATCACTCAACATTCGCTTCGGTTTACACACACACATCAGCAACAACACTTCTCTTACTACCTTAGCCACATTCGCACTAGTTTTATTTTTTACAGGCACAGCATATACAAACTTACTCTTATGATCTACCATCACTACCATTCATATATACCCACATGCTGTCACCAGTAAGGAAACACAATCAATCACTACTAATTCAAAAGGTTCACTCACGTCCATTCTCAACACAGGAGGTTTCACCTACATTCTCTGATACTTCCCTTTCTGACATTCCTCACACGTATTCGCTACATCTTTCACTATCTTTCGCAACCAATAGTTAAACACACTCTCTTTCATACATTCCCATAATTTAAATTTCCCCATGTGCCCGTACCTACAATAGATTACTAAAGCCATCCCTACCGCCCCAACCATAGAAACACAGGTACATTCAAATCATCCCCTCGCACTTTCCTAATATAATAACCCACATTCACACATACCACAAATCTTTTCACAAATACCCTAAAATCTTCTATCAACTGATCTCATATACACACTTCCTTACTTGCCAAGATACATTTTCGCAACTCACATACCATAGGATATTCCTCTTGCATTATTTCGATATCATTCATACTTAGCAATTCTTCATCCCCCACACCAACTCTCATAATTCCCACAAAATCAGCCACACAAAACATTCCCCTTCTGCATTTTAACTACCCCTTGATTCCCTTTCAACAGTCTTTCATTCCTTACATCTATGGACAACCCATTCATTCTTAAAAAATTAATGCCAAACAGAAAACAATAAAGCATTCGTTCTTCATCAAGCACAACAAACCTATGTTCCACCCTCCCCAATGTTCCCATCTCTACCTTCAGCAAAACCTCTTCCAAAGCTATTATCTCCCCATAACCCAATCCCCTTTATCTTTACACTTGTATTCCTCCTAGGAATCTGCCACATCACTCGCTCAATCTCTCGTACCACAGATGCATTCAATAAAGAAATCTGAGCCCCAGTGTCAATCAATCCACAATATACCTTGCCATCCACCTGCACTTTCACTTCCATTCTTCCACTCTTCCCATGTTCGCAATATACTAATTCTTCAATTTCACCTGGGCAAATCATTTTCACATCCTCTTCATCCTCAATAATACACTCTTCCACTTTCCTTTCCAACACATACTTCCTAACATAACGTACTTTTTCTCTATTTACCCAAATTTAATTTAATGATTATCCCACTCAGAAACAACTGGTAAATGCAGCTCATTTTCACTTTCCCTATCGATTTCATCATTCCTATAAATAACTGGTTTTTCCCCACTGAAATGCACACACACAAGTACCTTAAATAACTTGCTCACAACCATCAACACCTCTTGCAATGGACTCACACCCACAGTACACATAGCCTTCAACTCCTTCATACTGTCTCACTTTCCTAATCCCTATCTGCTCAGGTTTCTTACACACCTCAGTCATAACTTCCTTCCGCAACTCTTCTACACTCTCAGACGCTCTCGATATCAACCTATCCTTAGCTAAATCCTTTAAACCATACCACACACTTTCAAACATAGAATCACCCTCTCCTCGACTTTCTTTAACTTTTATTAATCCCTTAGGTAAATACTCAGGATCTATCACTACTTTTTCATTCATTTTCTCACTCCCAGGCATTCTTGACATTAAATCTGCTATCACATTTCTTTCACCAGGGACATACTCAACCACATAATCAAAATCACTCAAATCTTCCATCCTTGCAAGCCTGCTATCAACCATCCTCATTCTCTGTAAATACAATAAGGGTTGATGGTCCATTCGCACCACAAACTTAACACCATACAAAAACGGACACAATGACTTCAGACAAAACCTCAAAGCAGCCAACTCTTTTGAAACATACACAATCACTCGTTTTCTTTCAATCCTGTCAATCACCTGCTCTTGCATCAAACAACCTCCCATACAATACCCACTTGCATCTGTATAAACTTCCAGTGGCTTGGCATACTCACCGTAATCAGGGTATGCTAGTTCCACATCTTTCTCAACTTCCACTTTCAACTTCTCAAACGCTTCATTCATCCGGTCATTCCACTTCACAATTGTACTCTTCTTTTTTCCAGTCCATTCAGTCAAAGGTTTCTTCACACCTGAACAATCTTTCATAAACTTCCACCCAAACTCTACCAAACCCAAAAATCCTCTGAGCTCTCTAACATTCCTAGGTCTAGGAAAATTCCTAACTTTTTCAACAAACTTCTCCGCTTTTATCAACCCAGTCGCACTAACCTTATGTCCTAGAAATTCAACCTCACTCGCAAACCATTCACATTTTTCAACCTTCATTTTTATGCCTACTACTTTCAACTTTTTCAACACATCATTCACTAACTTCAAATGCTCAGAAAAAGGCTCAGTCATCACCAACATATTCTTACTGGGAAAATCATTCATGACCACATTCGTTGCCCTCTAAAAAGCTGCCAGAGCATTGGCCAACCCAAAGCTCAGGTTCCTAAACTGATAATGCCGCTTAGCAGTCAAAAAAGCAGTTACACACCTACTATTCTCTTCCACTGGCATCTGATAATACCCACACACCAGATCCATTTTCGTAAATACTTTCATCCCTTTACATACTATACACACATTCAGAAACCACACATATTGGAAACCGATTTTTCACCGCCTTTTCATTCACTTTACGATAATCAATACATAATCTCATCTTTCATCAGGCTTTTGCACAGGCACAATCGGGCTATTCCAAGGACTCACACTCCCTTCTAAAACACTGAATTGCTCCAACTCTTCACACTGCTCTTCAATCTCTTGCACAACAGGAAGAGGAAAGTGACGAGGTCGCTGGTATATGGGGGTGTCCTCTGATAATATAATACAAAATGCAGGCAACTGCGCACCCCAAAATCCTCATTGCCTTGGCTTAGTGCTTTCATCCTCTCCCACAACATTCATACAATCTTCTGCCTCCTTACTTCATTCAGCCCTTCAGGCAATTGCACTTTGTCAACCATTTCATCATTCACCCAATCCTTCTTCTCAATATCACTGTCGTGGGTTTGATGTCATGAACTATCTCGTCAATGGTCGTGGGTCCTGGAAAAAAAACAAAGAACAAAACAACCAGCAAAAAAAATGAACATAAGAAAGAACACTCAGGACAAATAAATCAAACACAAAAACACAAGCAACCACAAAAATTTATTAAATACTCACCACGGCAAGGTGAATCGTTAACATAACCCCCTCACCACAGCAAGGTGAACCGCAAATGTACCCCCTCATCACAACAAGGTGAACCGCAAACGTACCCCCTCATCACAAGGTGAACCGCAACCGCAAGCCCCTCTTAGAAATATATTATTAGAGATCAATGGACACCTGCAGATGTGCATTGATATCTCAAAACCTTAAACCATAAATAAACTTAAATCTAAATATATGTAAAGTATATAAAGAATGTTGTCCACAATTCTCTGAAACACTTCAATTCTCCAAAACACTCCTCAATTCTCCAAAATCTACCTGTGTATCCTCACAGTTCTTCAACAATACTCCTTCTAAATTCTCCTCTCCACACAATTCTCTAATAATCCTCCCTTTCAATTCTCCACTCCTCAGATCTTTCTTAGATTTCCTTGCTATCTTTACTCTCTAAATAATAATCATAAGCCCAAGCTTCATAAAGAATTCTATTTCAAACTTTTCTTCTCAATCTTCATTTAACATCAATTTTCTTATTATTTCCGGTGTTCAATGTGCTTACTGAATAAGCTAAAAAAAAATGTGGAATACAGAAAATATCGCATAATAATAATAATAATAATAATAATAATAATAATAATAATAATAATAATAATATAATAAATAAATAAATAAATTGAATAACTATACTTAAAAATGAATTCAAAAATCAATGTGAATAATATAACAATAATCTCAAATTAAATAATTAAAAAGAGAAAAAATTGACTTTAATAACTAATAAATATAATGAAGTAAAATATTAAATAAGTGAATGAAATTATGAATTATTAATAATAATAATAATAATAACAATTAAAAACAAATATCCTTACTTGAATAATAAATGACTAATAAATTAAAAATATCAATATAAAAATTATAGTAATAATAAATGAAAAAAATTGGAAAATAGATAATAAAAAAAACGCATGAATATATGCCAAATATAATGATTAAATAAATAAATTAAATAAGTTAAATAATTTCAATAAATTATGAAATAATAATAATAAATAAATAAACAAAATAAAGCCCCTCACCACCCTTTGCTTACCTGGGTAGTTGATGCAGTTTTTTTTTCTCTCATTTTCTTACACTCAAAAACTTAATTTGATTTCACCCCAACTCAGCAACACTCCAATTTGCTAAAAAAACAACAACGTTAAATAACCAAATCCAGCATTCATCAAAAAAATCACTCATCACCAACATTCATACTTATCACGTCCAGTCTAGTGAAAATCAGCCATTGAACAGGAACACGAACCTCAGAACAGAAACAACTTCACCAAAAGAATCCAGACTCAAACTAAAAAAAAAACATTAACCCTTCAATCAATCATAAAAATAGTAATAATAATAATAATAATGAAAAAAATAATAAAAAAATAATAATAATAATAATAATAATAATAATAATAATGTTATAATTACCTGTTGCATGTAAGTTGTCTTAAATGTTGATCGTTTACTTTCTTGCCTCACGCTGTGGTAGGGCCCCTAAAGGTAAACAATCAAAAGCTGGGCCTAACTTAGGTAAGACATCAAAGTTTGTTTATAGGAAAAATATTATAATATTGTTGGTAAATAAGTTATTTCATTACTAAGATTCATTGTATTCTCAGTCATTATTGATGGTATTCATCATTTTGCTATTTATTAGTACCCTTGGCTATGATTAATGGTAAATACTGCTGGTAAATTTCATATGAAAAGAAGTTATTATTATTATTATTATTATTATTATTATTATTATTATTATTATTATTATTATTATTATTATTATTATTATTATTATTATTATTATTATTATGAGTGAAAGATATGAGTGTGTGCGTATGTATGTTTGTTGATACAAAAATAAAGAACCAAGTATTGTGATACATTGTATACAGAGAAAAAGGAAATGAGAATAAAAAAAAAAAAAAAAAAAGAGTTAATGTATATGTGAATATTTGAAGGAAAGAATAAATAAAAGTAATTAAAACAAAGGATTTTGATCATCTAAATTTCTTTTGTCAGATACTAATGTTACGAATTAGAAGAAAAACAAAAAAGTACCATAGTGTAAAAACTATACTACAAGTAGGAGAACTGGCAACTCCATGATGAAAACTGACAATGTGGCGCATACGTCATCAAACCAAGCCCACAAGGATTAATTAGTACACACAGATTGGAATCACTTTAGATTGTGATCTGCAGCTGACAAGTCTTGAAAAAGTTTTTGTTAACTAAGTGTGAAAAAATTAACTTAGAATATTTTATAACGAAGTTGTTTTTTATTTTTGATTATTATAGTAAAAGACATAACTGATTTTGAGAAAATACTCATAGTAGTGAACAGGCATATTACGGGAAAAGTTACAGGTAATATGATATGATCATTTAAAGTTAAAAGTTGAAGTTTCTATAGTTGTTTACCTTGGATGGTGTATATAAAAGATTAGGATAACAGTTACCAACCATGTTTATGTTAGTTTAGACCTGATATTCAGGTGGTATTTTGAAATATTTTGATAATTTCTGAGTTGGCTTGCTTTGGCATTATGTAAGGATTTGAAAAAAAAAAAAAGCATTTTAAGAATGGTCAACAGTTATTTCAATAATTAAGTTTGAACTATATTATAAATAAATGATAGTTAGATTGGTTGGTGATTGTAGAATGATCTTGGAATCAAGTAAGAATCATCTATCAATATTTAAAAACATTTAGCATTCTGTGATCGATTTTAATTTGAAGTAGGAATCATCAATCAATATTTAATAACATTTAGCATTCTGTGATTGATTTTAATTTGAAGTAAGAATAATCAATCAATATGTAATAACATTTAACCTTCTGTGATTGATTTTAATTTGAAGTAAGAATGATCAATCAATATATAATAGCTTTTAGCATTCTGAGATCAATTAGGATTTGAATTTGAATATAGTCGATCTATATATGTTGTCATTTGACATTCTGTGATCGATTTAACCTGATTTGAGTAAATTTGAATATATTATATAACTTCTTGATCGATATTTATCCTAATTTGAGTGAATTTGAATCGATTTTATAGCTTCCTGATCGATATTTAACCTGCTTTGAGTGAATTTGAATCGATTTTATAGCTTCTTGGTCCATATTTAACCTAATTTGAGTGAATTTGAATCAATTTTATAGCTTCTTGATCAATATTTGACCTAACGAGTGAATTTGAAGCGATTTTATGGATCCTTGATTGATGATCGCAACATTTAACCTTGTTTGAGTAAATTTAACAATTTTAGAAGTTGTCGATCGATATTTTCAAAGAGTTGATTTTTGTTTTTAACTTATGTTTTGAATAGATTTAGTTAAATTTGAAATAGTTTAGTAACTTGGAGATAGTTTACGAATTTTTGATAGGTTTATTTTGGAATATGGATTTTCTTTTAAAACTTTGAATAAATTGGTTGAATTTGGAACCACTTGGTCACATAGAAATAGTTTAACAAATCTTTGATAGACTTTTTAACATATTTGGTTTTTGTCAGTAACTTGGAAAATAAATTTAGTTAACTGTGAAATACGTTAGTAACTTCAAAATAATTTGACAAATAGTTGATAACTTTTGAACTTTGAACTTTTCATTTGAAATTCGAAATAAATTCGCTTGATTTTGAAATAAATTAGTAACTTCGAAATAATTTGACAAGTCATTGATAATTTTTGAACCTTGAACTTTCATTGGAAATTTAAAAAATAGATTTAGTAGAGTTTGGAATAAATTAATTTCAAACTAATTTGATAAATAATCGATAACTTTTGAACTTTGAACTTTCATTGGAAATTTAAAAATAGCTTTAGTAGCTTTTGAAATAAATTAGTAACTTCAAAATAATTCAATAAATAATTGATAAATTGTGGAATTTAAACTTTTTATTGAAATTTTGAAAATAGGTTAATAATTTAGGAAAAAGTAGTAATTTTGAAATAAATCCTTGAATAGTTTGAAATAAATTTCGTGGATTTTGAATTAAATTAGTGACTTTGAAGTTTTCAATAAGCTTTTGAGTGACTTTAGACTTTGAACTTTTCGGTGGAAATTTGAAATAAAATTGCGTGGATTTTGAATTAAATTAGTGACTTTAAAATATTTTAATAAATTTTTCAAGTAAATAGAATTCGAAGTTCTCATTGGACATTGGAAATAAAAATAATAAAGTTTGAATTGAATTAATCACTTTGAAATGGTTTAATGAAGCTTTTAGGAAGATTTATAGATTGAATTTTCTGTGAAGGCTTGAAGTGAATTTATCACATTTTGACTTTCGAAATATTGTAACAAATATTTAATGATTTTTAGAATATAAGCTTTTCTTGAAACTTTGATTAATTTGGATGGGCTTTAAGACATATAGAGAAGCCGTTGAATAAAAAATTTGTAATTTGAGAATTTTCTTGGAAGTTAATATCATCTTGAATATTTTTGAGTTAGAGTCAGGAGTGTTAAAGTTATAAGTCGTTACAACACATTTATAGTTATTTGATAACTGAAATTTTAATATTTTCTTTACTGATTTTTTTTAATGTATATAAAAGTACCTGAATATATATGATTTTTTTTTAATTTCGTTTGTAAATAAAGTTGAATTTTAATTATTTTATTTTACTGAATACTTGAAAGGTTGAAGTAAAGATATAGAGAGGTTCTTGATTGGTAATACTCTGAGTTAAAGAATTGAAGAGTAGAGTATAAGTACAGTCACTAGTTGGCAGCAATCTGAAAACAAAAGCTAACTACTGAAAGGTTATTGAAGTACAACACAAAGTAAGGTCTTTTAATTAAAACATAAAAATAAAGAGGAATAATAAAAGAAAAAATGACAAGAGAGTTTAATCACGATTATCGTATTTCAATCCAGTACTGACGATAATTAATTTCTGTTTCAGTAAGCACAACGCTCTGTTTAGTAAGAATATAATACCACTATACGATCATAAAGTTAATTAGTTTAGTTTGATTTTTCAATTCTCTCACTGGAAGTTTTCTTTTTGTAGTGTGGTCAAAGTATACGATATACAGGCCATACTGTGTGGGTTAATACTGCACTACTACAGAAGAGAAGCTTGGTGCCGTGACCAGGATTTGACGCAGTTATTGCGGAAAATAAGTGAACAAAAACCTAGTGAGGAGAGTAGAAAAAATAATAGAAGAAAAGTGACAGAAATGGAAAACCTAGAAAAAGTATCAAAAAATCAAAATAGACAAGAAAAAAGTGCTAGTTGTGAATTTTGTAACAAAAAAGGACATACTGTAAAGGATTGTTATAGAAAGAATAAATGTTGTTTTTGCTTTGGCAAAATGACCATCAAATTAAAGAATGTAAGTTTAGAAATAAAAAAGAAAAGAAAAGACCAGTACAATATATGGGAAGAAATGAATGTACCTTTTGTAGAAAAAGAGGTCACCTGGGAACACAGTGCTTCAGAAAGTGGAAGTGCTGTTTCTTTTGCGGAAGACAGGGACACAAAATCAGAAATTGTAAAATGAGAATAAAAGAAGCTCAGCAGGAAAAAAACAGTAATCAGAACCAAGACGGATTGGTTCCCACTGTAGAAGAACAGATAACAAGGGTATTTTGTTTATATTGCGGGGAACCTCACTTCATGAAGAATTGTGACGAGTTTCAAACCAGTGTGATGCAAGTAATTTATAAATTGAAAATTCTCGAAGCCCTTGAAGAAAGTAGGAGACACAAGGAAATTTATAAAACAGCTGAAGAAGTGAAAGCATTGAGTCTCTCTGTTGAACAAGATTATGAAAATGCGGAAGTAACACTGCCAGCAGTACAAGATTATGAAGATGCAACAGCAACACTGTCAACATTAGGGAGAGTTGAAAAAAGAAAAGAAGTTGACAACTTGGAAACAGAAGTCATTAGAAAGCAAATGGAAAAAACTACGAGTGGTGAACAAATTTATAAGAAAAAAGA
Organism: Trachelipus rathkii; assembly: GCA_015478945.1. Classification (NCBI taxonomy): domain Eukaryota; kingdom Metazoa; phylum Arthropoda; class Malacostraca; order Isopoda; family Trachelipodidae; genus Trachelipus; species Trachelipus rathkii. Next base: position 21,694 of record JABUQX010000091.1, read on the forward strand.
GTTCAGATTGCCAACCTTGGCAGAGAGCGAATTTGATGAGAGGTATGAGTTTTTGTGGGATACAAATTGGGAGGGTCTACAAAGAGATCATAATTCTGAGAGAAACCCCAAGCAATACGACCAGATTTGGAGTGTAACCAACCAGGAAAGTGGCAATGGCCCTGACAATAATAAAAGAGAAAAATCTTCAACTGATATAGTAGAAGAGAAATCTTCTTTAGGACAAGTAGATAAAGTAGAGGAAATGGAAAAAATTGAAGATTTGACTAGGTTGTGGCCGCCGGAGAACAGGCAAAATGAACTAGTGGAAATTACAACGAAAGAATTGTTGGTAACAAAAGGCAAAGGTAGGGACTGAGATCGTTCAGAAAGTACCGAAATAAGGAAAATCAATTTGAAAAATGAGATATTGAAAACCCAACCAATAGAACGAGCTATTAAGGAAAGGAAATCAGAGAAAATGAGACCTATAAATTAGGAGATCTTGTTCTGAAAAGAATTCATTTGATACTAGTAACCGGTAATGCCAAAGCTTGGGAAAACATATAATGGACATAACTGTCTTCTGTAATGCATGAAGAAGCGGAAGATTATGAGATTGGAACATCGAACAATGGTAAGGTATTAGAAGAAATACATCAATCAGACCTGAAAGAGTGCACCATACAAGCAAGGGCAATTAAGGAAATTAGAGGAATGTTATGAACATAAGAATTAAACTTAGGCTTATTATTGGTATTAGTCATTAGTATTGTAAGTATTAATATTTAATCAGTTGTACAATAAAGAAGGAATTTTTTTTGGAAATTTAGTTAAAAATTAGTATTTATACTAAATAAGTTTTCAGCGGTTAAGAAATTTTTTTATTAGTAACGTAATTAGGGCTTAAGATTATAATATAGTATTTATAGTGGTGTGCTATCTGCGAACAAGGAAATATACACACGAAAACCTTGCCTTAGAGTTTTTTTTTATTTTTTATTTTTTATTTTTTAATCATAATACAGTTGATCACCAACCACTCACAGCAGAAGCCCTATTCCGGAGGATTTGAGTGGGTAAGTGTACTTACGCCCAAATTGCATCGCTGGCAGCGATATTGAACGTCAAAAATATATTGAGAACAGACGCAAGGCATTTAATAGTGAAAGGTATATTTATATAATAATTCTATGGCAAGTAGTGAGTATTGAAACATTCAGATAAGAATGGCAATTGCTGAGTGATTTCCACAGAAACAGAGGTGGCAGAAAAAGAAGAAGCACTCTGACATGCGTCGAGTAACGCATGATGCCTCTGGAAGTAGTTAGTACACGAATTATTATCTGTACTTATACACTAATGTTGAAATACATCTGTTTCTGAGCAGGACACATCACCCCTTGTGCTACTGATTAAAGTAGTGGTCGTCGTAAAGTTTGTGCTGTTGTGCGATTTTGTGAGGTACGGCTGTATATAAAATATAAGTTTTCGTAATAATTATCTACCGTAGAAACACACTACAACAACTAACTTGTACTACCGTTATATTATAGAAAGATATTATCTGAAGAAGCAACTCCTATATCATCGTGCAGACGGTAATTATCGCAAAGATAGCATAGAGAGTGTCAATATATAAAGTCTTGACAAGGTTATTTCTATGATACTACAGTTAATAAGCCTTTTGGCTTGTTGGTACGTCTTAAGCCTCAATATTATTTTTGATATTGCACGAGGCATAACCAGAAGCCCCCCATGATATTTCGGAGAACTAGATATATCATTCCATACATAGGGTGAATTAGACCCTTGTATAACTGGAGTAACGGAGAAGAGGAAAATTAAGTCTCGCAGTCTTAAACAGAACTGCCAGTCTTCTTAGGCCGCCCTAGCAATTCGAATATAAATAATGTGAGCGTTTCACAGACATTTTTGTTATGTTTGAGGCAAGGATAGTTTAATTACCAACAGAGAGACGAAGACTTCAAAGAATAGGAACAGTCTAGAGGTAGATATATGAAGGAGATTTGTAGAAGTTGAAGTTTTTAAAAGAATAACTTACCCCAAAGGTTGAGACAGACCCCATCGGAAATATCAATATCAAGCATCAGCGAGAAATAGAATCGAGAAAGATTGAGACGAAGCGGCAAGTTACTAAGAGTAAAATGAGAGCAGAATTAGAAATGAGTTAAGAAGAATGAAGGGTCGAGTACATCAAGCATATAAGTGCGAAGAGTTAAGAAGTAGCTGGTGAATCACTAAGAAAAGTAGGAATAAAGTAGAGAGATAAGACAGAACCCTAAGGAACACCACTTTTTGACAGAAAAAGAGAAGTCGCTCCATCAAACCACAGCCAGAATATTGACGAACTTGAAAGAAAAGCATAAAAAAAGAGACATAAGTAAGCAAAGAAGAGAAAGAGGAACCCACAAAGGAGGAGAACTTCGGAGAGCAGTTGACGCGTAGCCAAAACCTGTCAAATGCTTGGATATGTCAAGCGCCCACCACGCAAGTCTCCCACGTAATTCAGAGCGGACAAACCCAATACAAAATCGGCTTAAATAGGAAAGATATCCAGTAGACCTAGAATGCGACCATACTGCATCAGAAGAGAGATAATTCCAGATGTCTAAGAGTAGAGAGTTGAGAAGGCTATCAAATCCATTAGATAAAGAATACAGAGTGACAGCTATAGGGCAATAGTTAGAAAAAAAAAATGGATCATCACAGAAGCTTCCTTTTTTGGAATAGGTTTGACTTGTGCGTGCTTCCAACACTGAGGGACAAGTAACACTAGCTATTGAGACATAAGAATATAGTTGAACGAGGCTAGAAGTCAGCACGTAAGCACATTCCCCTTCAAAAACGTAGGAGGATGCCATCCGGGGCCAACCGCCTTACCTAAACGTAAAGATACTACAGGAGCCATGACACCCGATCGAAATGTAATCACAGCAAAGACATAGGACACCTGAGAGAGAAGAAGAAGGAAAAGGAATGCCAGAATCGTCAGGGTTGAGTTAGAGGAAATAGGAGAGCTGAAGAAATGTTATCAGAGTTGGAGAGTTAGCGATGGAGCCATCAGATCGAATAAGAGGAGGAAAGGGCAGATTTACAGAAGTTGTTAGAGATGTTTTGACAAGAGGCCAGAAAGATATATCAGTGGAGAACCAAACAGGTCTAGCGACACTATTCAATTTGATGAACGCCCAGCTTTGACTCGTCGAGAGTATCTCTGCAACGATTTCTAGCTGAATGAAAATTAGGAGAGTATAGAGGACGGAATTTTCTCCACTCCCATAAGCACTGTCTCTAGACACTGAATGGCCAGACAGAAACAAGCACAGATACGACCATGAGATATATGAGGAGGAAGATTTAGATTGAAAAAAAGGAACAAAGGGGAATGAACTGCTCATAACCCGTAACGATAACAGCTCCCACCTTAGTGTATCGATAGAAGCCGAAGCGTCACCAGAGCCAAAGCAGTCATTCCAATTATAGTTAGCGTAGAAGCGACGCAAGGCCTCCCAATCAGCCCGATCAAAGTGCCAGAAAAAACGCTTAGGGCAGGATGGAGCTGTTGGAGAGAAAGTATTAATATTAAGAGATATAAGGTTGTGGTCAGATTTACCAATAGAAGCGGAAAGGTGGTATGGTATTTATAGAGAGGAAGGATTAGGTGTGAAAACATAGGTCAAGTGTGTTCAAGAATTGGTTGGGACGATCCGGAATATGTGTAGGTTCGTTGATTAGTTGCTCCAGATCGTTGAGAATGCTGAATGATTCAGCCTCCTCCCCACCTAAATCAGTATGAGAGGACCCCAACCATTCAGTGTTGTGTACATTGAAATCCCCTAAATAGAGGACCTCAGTATTTGGATGAGAAGATATAACAGTCTCGTGAGAAGTAGTAAGATATTCAAAGGAGTGAAAATCTGTTCTATTAGGAGAACAGTAGGTAGAATGATGGTTTTGACAATAAGATAGGAAACATATAAATTGACTTGGCAATTTAGAAAACTGCTTTAACAATTGAAATGAAAGTTTGCATTGGCAATTGACCAATGTTTTGTACTGTGTCTGTAAGCAGCAATTGCTGATGCCTTGTGGGGGATTTTTCTTCTTGACCAAATGAGGTTGAGGGGATTAAATTAACTTGCATTGTATATTTTTGTTTTGTTTCAGTTGGCTATGTGTGTTGCAGAAGCAGATTTTTTCTTCCATAATGAGATAGTCGAGTACAGGCTTCGGCCGATATCCCAATTATACATCTAGTAGAGTGCAGATTTTTTTTTTTATTTGTTAAAATCAAGATGGAGAAGCCTAGCAACGTTCATGGATGAAAACCAAAGGTTTGTTTTAAAAAAGGATTTTTGAAGGAACCAGAGAACATGGACCAATTAAGGATACAATTAGTAGAGGTACCAAAATTAACGACCATAAATATTGTAAAGAGAGAACAAAAATTTAAATAAAAGTCGTAACCGATACCGAATGTGAGGATGTTATAGAACCAGAAGATGACAATTTACTGGACGATAGACGCTCATAAGAAGACCATGCACTGAGCTTAAAAGAGGGAGGTGTGGTAGGGCCCCTAAAGGTAAACAATCAAAAGCGGGGCCTAACTTAGGTAAGACATCAAAGTTTGTTTAGGAAAAATATTATAATATTGTTGGTAAATAAGTTATTTCATTACTAAGATTCATTGTATTCTCAGTCATTATTGATGGTATTCATCATTTTGCTATTTATTAGTACCCTTGGCTATGATTAATGGTAAATACTGCTGGTAAATTTCATATGAAAAGAAATTATTATTATTATTATTATTATTATTATGTATATTATTTATTAGTATTATTATTATTTATTATAATCATTATTTATTATCAATTATTATTATTATTATTATTATTATTATTTATATGAGTGAAAGATATGAGTGTGTGCGCATGTTCGTTTGTTGATACGAAAATAAAGAACCAAGTATTGTGATACGTTGTATACAGAGAAAAAGGAAATGAGAATAAAAAGAAAAAAAGAGTTAAAGTATGTATGTGTGAGTATTTTAAGAGAAAGAATAAATAAAAGTAATTAAAACAAAGGATTTTGATCGTCTAAATTTCTTTTGTCAGATACTAATGTTACGAAATAGAAGAAAAACAAAAAAGTACCATAGTGTAAAAATTATACTACAAGTAGGAGAACTGGCAACTCCATGATGAAAACTAACAATGTGGCACATACGTCATCAAACCAAGCCCACAAGGATTAGTACATGCAGATTGGAATCACTTTAGATTGTGATCTGCAGCTGACAAGTCTTGAAAAAGTTTTTTGTTAATAAGTGTGAAAAAATTAACTTAGAATATTTTATAACGAAGTTGTTTGTTATTTTTGATTATTATAGTAAAAGACATAACTGATTTTGACCAAATACTCATAGTAGTGAACAGGCATATTACAGGAAAGGTTACAGGTAATATGATATGATCATTTAAAGTTAAAAGTTGAAGTTTCTATAGTTGTTTACCTTGGATGGTGTATATAAAAAATTAGGATAACAGTTATCAACCATGTTTATGTTAGTTTAGATCTGATATTCAGGTGGTATTGTGAAATATTTTGATAATTTCTGAGTTGGCTTGCTTGCTTTGGCATTACGTAAGGATTTGAAAAAAAATAATAAAGCATTTTAAGAATGGTCAACAGTTATTTCGATAATTAGACATTAAGACATTAAGAATATAGAGACATATATAAGAGAATATATACTTCGAGACTGATTCCCAGTCACCCACTAACCAAACTGCAATCCACAAAGCACCCTAGAACTTGTCAAATAACTGTAACTACAATCCACCAATTTGCTTAGTCAAAACTAATGATATATATATATATATATATAATACTAATAATTATATATATATATACATATATATATATATTATATAAATATATATATATATATATATATATATTATATATATTATATATATATATATTGATTAACACTTCTACTAATGTTCTTTAGATTCCCAGAAGTCGACCAATCAACCCCAATAACTTTTATAATAGTTATACTCTATCCCTACGCGTGCAGGGAACCAGGACCCCTACTATTAATTATTATTAAGGTTGATTTCCCTGATTTGATACTGACAAGTCCCCTTTAGTATTTTTGGATCACCTTTCGTGGAACGGAACTTATGATCGTTTAACACCCGTCTGAACTGCTAACACTCATATCATCATTCGGTTTCTCTAGTCTCTATTCTCATATATGATTAATTTTAAGATTTATTCAACAAGTCTTTCTAATCCTGTAAAAAAAGAAGTATTACCAAAAAACATTCATATATGTCGACAAAAGAAAATTGGCCCAGAGGCCCTTGCGGCAAGGATTTGTTCCCAATTATAAAAGACAATATACTTACAATATCCTTGCAATAACCTCCCTCATAAGAATAGGGCACATACCAAACCTACAAAAGAAACACACACTAATACCAATTTTCTTTTTTCATCTATTCTCTCTCTCTCTCTCCTTTTATCCGTTTATTCTTCCCTAACATTCACCAATTCCCAAATCTTATGATTGCCTTTTTCCTTTGTCAATCCATCCGCAACCTGTAATCTATTGTTTATCCACTCTATATCATGTATAATTCCCCCTTCCAATTTTTCCTTAATATTCAATAAGTCTATTTTTAACATTCTGTTCTTCACGCCTGTTTCAGATCTCACATTTTCCTTTAACGATTTACAATCTGTCTTTACTATAATTCTTATTGCTCTTTCATCATCCTTCACACCATTCACTTCTTCCCACAAATATTTCAGATATTCCCCATTCAACCCCTTCCACCATACTCATTGTCTCACCAGCTAAAGTAGACCCCACTACCCTTTTTGCCACTTTAGACTTCCATACCACAGGATATTTCCTTCCATTTTTTTCTTTCAACAACACAAACCTATTTGTGTTTTTCCATCTTCTGCATTCCCAAAAGATGCATCTGCAAACATTTCCAGGGTTAATCCCTCTCTTTGTAACCCTTCTATATGTATTTCCACATTCTTTTCTTTCATTCTTTTTACGACTTTATTTAACTCTCTGAAATTATCATAATTAGCTTTATTTAGATTTCTCCCCAGTTTACTTACTTGAAAACTAACATCTGGTCTCGTATTCTGAGCCAGCCAATTTAATTTTCCCAATGCAGATCTATACCTTGTTTGATCTGTATCATTCAATTTTTCCGTCCCCCTATTACCATCTATATTTACTTCCCTCACCATATCCCTTATGTACTCATTTTGACTCATTTTTATTATCCCCTTATCATCATCTATATTTATTCCCAAATATTTAAATCTCCTTCTTTCTATTCTTCCAATTTTTAACTTTCTCTTTATTTCTCCCATAATTTTGTCATGAAACTCCTTATTACCTCCAAACAATATATCATCTACATGTATCCCCATTATCCCTATTAGTTCCCCTACCCCTACCGTTCTCCAATAAAAAACAGTTTTCTCTACCTGACTAACCTTTCCTCCACTCTCCAATACAATATCCCTTATGCTCTCATACCAGTTTCTTGCCCCATCTTTTAAACCATAAACCGCCTTATTTAGCTTCCAAATGTTTTTCGTCTCTTCCTCCTTTGGAGGGATCACGAAAACATCTCTCTTTATATCCTTTCCTTGAAGGTATGCAGTTTTAACATCCAATGAATACACCTCCCAATCATTCCTTTTCATCATTATTAACAGTAGTTTTAATCCCTCAGCCGACATAGTAGGTGCTTCACATGGTATGATGTTATTATCCAATTTTTCCATGAAACCTTTCGCTACTAATTGCTTTCCATACTAACCCATTCTCTTTTTCTTTTTGATTCACTATCCACCGTGTTTTAACAGGCCTCACAGCCTCTTTAGGTGTCACCTCCTCATATACCTTATTTTCTTGCCAACTATCCAATTCTCTCTTTTTTGCTTGTTTTATCATCTCTTCTTGATACCCATCGTTTTCATTACCAAAAAACACATATTCCCCTTCAATTAATGCAAGCTCTTTTTCTTCTTCCTGATCTTCCTTTACATCATAGACCCTGAGATCCATCCATTGTTCTTCTCCAGTTTCTATATCCCTTACGTTGTATGCTCCATCGTATCTTCCTCCTCTTTTTCCTCCTAAACTTATAATTTTTATTCTTTTCCATTCCTCTCCCCCTTCCTCTTTCACCTGATATTTTTCACCGATCTTTAAAGCCTTTACGTTTATCCTAGGTTCTTGTTCTTCATCTTCTTCTTCACTTGTTTCCTCTTCCTCCTCTGCTTCCTTTACCGCTGTTCGATCTCCTGTAAGATAATCATCATCGTCTTCACTACTCTCCTCATTTTCACTTAACCCCAAATTGCTCTTTTTCTCTATCACTTTCGTTGTCTTTCTTCCCAGCCTTTTGTATTCTTGTAATGTGAATTTTATTCACTTCTCTCATCATTCTCCCTGACGTACCCAAACTGTTTTCCCATCTATCCCTATGACTTTCCCAGGTCCTCTCCATTTATTTTCGTTCTTTTTCTTATAGAAAACTTTATCCCCCATTCTAGCATCCTCCAATTTATGATTTCTAACATTTCTCTTCAAAGCTCTTTTTATTCTATTTTTACAATCCACGCTATGTATTGTTTTTGTTTCTTCTACTTTTTCCTGTATTTCCATGAGTTCTCTCAACCTTTTCCCTTCTAGTTCTGTTTCTAGTTCGGCGGGTGAGTGGTCTTCTATCCTCCGCCCAGTTCTTGTTCGGCTATTTCTTCCAAAAACCTTCTGTAATGGAGAAAAGCCATCACTCATTATAGTTTCATTCTTTGCACATACTATCCAATGCAAGATCCATTTTTTACCTCCTATCTTTTCTTCTTTCATTTTTCGTAAACTCTCTTTTATTATCCCAACCATCTTTTCGCACTTCCCATTACTCCAAGGACTTTCACTCGCGGTACTCAATAATTCTATCCCCCATTGATCGGTGAATTCCACAAACTCTTTGTTTTGGAATTCTCTTCCTCCATCTGTTAAAATTTTCTCCGGTACCCCGAAAACGCTCATCCATTTCTCCAATACTACTTCTATTAATTCTTCTGGTCTTTTTGTCTTAATCCATTTTGATTGACAAAATCTTGTATCCCAATCAATGATCACCAGAAATTTTTCCCCTTCTAACTCCCCTATGTCTAATGCCACCACCTCATTAAACTTTTTTGTCAATGCCATACCCACTACTGGTGTACTTGTATTCCTTTTGTATTTTTTGCATATTGTGCACTCTTCACATATCTTTTTCATTATTTCCAATTTCCCCTTTTATTTTTACTGCATTTGCAGGATCCCCCGAAAATGCTTTTTCAAGCATTTCTTTTAACTTCCCATATGAACCATGTCCAAATTGGAAATGTAACTTCCTGCAATTTCGTCGCCATGTTTCATCATTTCCACACATATCTTCCCTCTTTATATTAAACCATATACTCCCTTCATTTTTCTTTTCCCTTAATTTCACCCTTAGATGTCCCTTTTCATCTCTTATTACATTTATTCTTTCTTCATTAATTAATTGATTTCCTGTCATCTCCATTGTTTGGAAATCTATTTTTGCTTCTATTTTTTTCAACACCTTTGTCCCAATCAACCAAGGTATATTACCTTCTATCACCTCTGTTTCTAGAAAAAACTTTTTCTTCCCCCAATTTATTGGAATATTCATCTTTATTGTCCCATTATACTGTTTTTCCCCAAACCAATATTTGGTCTTAATTTCTCTTTCTGTTCCCTTCATCCTTTTAATTTCCTCAATACTCATGGACCCTATTACTCTGCCTAGTCACAATTCCCCAATTACCGTATTCGAACATCCCGTATCTATTATACCCCATACATCATCCCATGGATCCTCCTCCGAAACATTTATTTCTCCTAGCAGTACTGTTTCATCCAATTTCTTTTCTTTCTCTAATGTGCAATGATATTTCAAATGACCCTTTCTCCCACATCCATAACATTTACTTTCTTTAAAACGACATTTATCCTCCTCATGTCCTTCTATTCCGCAACCCTTACACTTCTTTTTGTGTTCTCTTTCAGGACAATTGTACCTCATATGACCTTCCTTCTTGCATCCATAACAAATGACTTTCTTCTTATCCTCTTTCTCTCCCCACCATGTTCTCTCTGTTCTCACCATATTTTCTTTCATTCTCTCTCCTAATACCCCTCTTAAAACATGACATACTCTTTGATATTTCACCTCTCCATCTAATACCCCGTTAATTATCTTCTCTTCATTCACATCTAAACCACTTCTGACCAACAACAAGCCTCCTTTGTGCTCTTCATTCAAAGCATCCATCCCTGTGGCCATACTTTTTCTCAATTCCGCATCGAATCGGCTTACATAATCATGCATACTTTCTCCCTTCTTTCTCTCTATCCTAAATAACTCATTCATATTCTCAATCTTTTCTCGTTTCTCATCCATTCTATATTTTTTATCCAGAATATCTATTATTTTCTTCCATCCTTCTTTCTCAGTTATATCCTCTCTCGATAGATCTTTTACCAATTGCCAAGGTTTCCCTGACAACGCATTCCTTATGCTTATCCCTGGATATTTTTCTATTTCTTTCACACTCCAAACCCAATCTTCCACTTTTCCTTTCCATTCCAGATATTCTTCCTTATTTCCGACAAATTTAGGGCATTTTTCCCCCTTCCGAGCTTCCATTATAATATTGTTGAATAAAAATTGATTAATCTACTCTTAAAATTGTTACCTTTAGATTCCCAGAAGTCGACCAATCAACCCACATAACTTTATAATAGTTATACTCGATCCCTACGCGCGCAGGGAACCAGGACCCCTACTATTAATTATTACTAAGGTTGGTTTCCCTGATTTGATACTGACAAGTCCCCCTAGTATTTTTGGATCACCTTTCGTGGAACGGAACTTATGATCGTTTAACACCCGTCTGAACTGCTAACACTCATATCATCATTCGGTTTCTCTAGTCTCTATTCTCATATATGATTAATTTTAAGATTTATTCAACAAGTCTTTCTAATCCTGTAAAAAAAGAAGTATTACCAAAAAACATTCATATATGTCGACAAAAGAAAATTGGCCCAGAGGCCCTTGCAACAAGGATTCGTTCCCAATTAAAAAAGACAATATACTTACAATATCCTTGCAATAACCTCCCCCATAAGAATAGGCGCAACATACCACAACCTACAAAAAGAACACACATAATAATATAATATATTATATATATATATATATATATAAAGTATATATATATATATATATATATATATATATATATTATATATATATATATAATATATATGATACCCTAAACCATCCATATGCATTAATAACTAAGTTATGGTCACGCATGCAGTCTAACATGTAACAACTATGTACTGTAACTAAAACTCGCCAATTTGGCTTCGTCTAAATATGTTATATGATACCCTACCCATCCATAGTAACCTATCCAACCCTTTCATAAATGTTGCAATCGAGTCACACTCAAAACAACCCCCTGTGGCAGACTATTCCAAAATTTTAAAAACCCTATACTGAATGCATGCTTTCTTATATCAAGATGATGCTTTTTCTTAATTTTCTTATTATACCCCGCTGGTCACCTGTCCATGCTTCTACTATAAAAAATTTATTTGGTCTTTGTATTATCAATAGATGTAAATATTTTGGTAGACTTGTATCATGTACCCTCTGAGAAAATCGCCTTTCTACAAAAAGCATGCCTAACTCCTTCAGCCTCTCTCATAGCAGCTCTTACCTCAAACCCAGAAATCATCCTTGTTGGCCCTACGTTGCACTCGCTCTAGCAAATATAAGTCTTTCTAATAAAGGGCCCAAACGTGTGCACAATACTCTATTACTGGCATAACAAGACATTTTTATACAAAATTTCATAAACTCCTTGCTCGTTGTTAAAACAACATTCGAATTTATTATGCCCAGCCATCTTAAGAACTTTATATCAAGCTTCCAAAACTGAAATAGCTACTTTCCAAATACTGCTTATAATACACTCCTCAATCTTTTCTTGGTCCACAGACTCAAACCAATTGCCCCATCACTATCGTAAGTAAACTTTATATTGATAACCTAGGAAGAACCTGACACTTTTTACTATTAATTTCATTTGCCACTTACTGCCCACCCAAGAAAGCTTTATCAAGAGTCAAAAATATTTTGAACTTACACATAGTACAATATTCGTTACTCGTTTACCAAATAAACTTTCACCTTCCAAACTCAAAAACCTGCATTTAAATCCCTGTCTAAATCATTATATATATGAGGAACAATAGTGGCCCCAGCCACTGAACCCTGTGGGACAGGGCTAGGGTTGTGAAAGGAAAAAAACAAAGCTCGTTTTTTCCCAAAAAAACGTTTTTTTTCATGAAAAAAACCACAGCCTGAAAAAAAACAAGTAAAACATTTGTTTTTTTCATTTTTTTTTCAATTAAGGTGTGGAATTTTACAGTTTGAACAATATAAATTATAACTTTTAGCAAATAATGCTCTAATCTTGACATTTTTTGGTTCCATTTCCATACAAAGGTGAGCCCCTGAGTTTGTTCAAAATTTTTATGGGTTTCCAATTTAAATTTAATAATCAGGATTTGATTGTTACATATTTTTAGGTTTGTGACTTTCATCTCAAATGATTTTCTTACTCATAGAAATACAGACTTAAAAGTTACAAATTAATCATAATATTTAATCAGAATTTTAAGAAATGCCACATGCAAAAAGTAGTGTGACTTGTACCACAGATTAACACTATGACTGTACTTTTTAGGAAATAAAAGAGATATGCAAAGACCATCGAAATATAACTTTTCTTGTGTAGACGTTGCAAAAACTTAGTATTTATTGCTCATAACTAAAACTAGGAAATTCTGAAAATAATTAGACCAACTGACCCAGAAAGATGATTATGCTTAAGGCAGCTAAGCTACGTCCTGTTCTGTATCTGCCTCCCTTCACCACGTCCTTCTCACACTATACTTCATACGACTGAGATAATTATTATTTATTATATACAAAATTAAAATGTGACTGATCACGCTGAATGAAGCCCAGTGATACTGAGCTGAATAGTCACAGCACATAGTCATACTCAGTAGTGGTCTGAATATTTGAACAAATGTGATTAATAAAAACAAATTTTCCAAAACAAATATTAATCATGAGAATTCTACAGTAAAATTCTTTGATTTTCCCTCTCGTGTGAAGCCTAATTTAATATTTTTATATTCATTTGCATTCCTTAAATCACTTTTGAGTTTTGTCATTCAGAATCATTTCAAATAATTACACGTTTATCGCAATATTGAACAGATAGCGTTATTTCAATAATAATATGATACCAACGTAAATACCCACCCTTTATAAGTAGAAGCCTACAAACAGCAGTTGCAGGCTACAACTTTACTATAAATCGTAATGAAAACAATTGATAAAAATATTAAGAGAAAGTAGTTCTGCTATTTTATAAATTAAAATGAACAGATGCGTTATTTCAATAACTAAACTTAGAAAAATTCTTAAGCTAAACAGACATTTGCCTATTATATTCTTACATATACCATTTAATGAAAAAAAACGAAAAACAAAGACATGAAAAAAAAACATGTTTTTCATGAAAGAAAACATTGTGAAAAAAACTAGATTTTGCCCAACCCTAGACCCACTCTTCACTAATATTCCCATGATGATTTATTGCCTTTTATATGTACACACTGTTTTCTATTTTCGCAACCACTCTTTAATCCAGAACCATGTACCACTCCACTATACCACATTGCAATATCTACTTCATCAGCCTTATGTGGAACCAAAAGCTTTGCTAAAGTCTAATAATACAATATCAACATGATCTCCTCGGTCAATGCAGTAATGTATTCCATAAATTTCAAAAGGTTTGTCTGACATGACCTACCACTTTGAAAACCAACCTCATTTGCTTCTTCTAATATTTCTATGTAGTTAGACGACCTCAATATACTTTTCCAAAACCTTTACCACCAGAGATGTTAATACTGCAATATAATTTCCCAAATCTCCTATCTACCTTTTATAAATAAGCACAACATATGCTGTTTTCCAAGTCATCTGGTACCTCACCAAATGTTATAAGTCGCTTAAAAATCAAATACAAGTCCCATTTGCAATGCTGCTACTACCCTCTTTCAGGTTCTCCATAATACCCGGGCCTGCAGATTATTGGTCAATATGATCTAATACGTTATAACTTATACATCAAATTCATCTGTAAGTCTATTGTATAACATGACATTACAGACTATTAGTCTCCAAACTATTATCTAAATCTTTCCTCAGTAGACCACTGAAGCAAAATAAGCATTGAAAATGTGACCAACTCCTTATCTGAAGAACTCACTAAATTGTCATCAATTTTAATTGGACCAATTTTATTTAATTCTTACTTTTAATATATAAAAGCCTAAAAACTTCTTCAGGTTCTTAATTATAATTCCTATTCAAATTAATTCTGCCTCTCTCTTTGCCTTTCTTAATTGACTATTTTCAAATTTCTATTTTTCCATAATTTCTAAATCATAATCTTCTATTACTACCCTTGAATATTTAAAACATCTACCTTTTCATTAAATTTCTCTTATAATTTGTTTCACTTTTCATTTTTTTCTCTTCCGCCACCTAATGGTTTATCTTTAAACATACTGACTGAATATTCATTAAAATGTTTAAAAAATGTTCCCACATGATAAAACAGTTTGGTCTTTTAACTTTATCCCAGTCAGTTGTACTTAGCATATTTCTCGAAATTTGGTAAAATGTCGCTCCATTTTGGAAATCTATGATCTTTTCCTTAACTTAACTTGCAATTATGGCCCAGATATCACATTCATTATTATCTATTATAATAATGGTCACTAAGTCCAAATTCTCCTCAACTCTAACTCATCCACCATACTTTCATCTATTATAGTTAATATTAAGTCTTAATAGTGCAGTCTTAAAAGTTTGAACTAGATTATAAATAAATGATAGTCTAGATGGTTGGTGATTGTAAGAATGATCTTGAAATCAAGTAAGAATCATTGAGCCCAATATTAAAACCCAATTTTAGCATTCTTTGATCGATTTTAATTTGAAGTAAGAATAATCGATCAATATAATTTAATAACATTTAGCCTTCTGTAATCGATTTTAATTTTAAGTAAGAATAATTGATCAATATATAATAGCATTCAATTAGGATTTGAAGTTGAGAATAGTCGATCGATATGTATTGTCATATGACTTTCTGTGATTAATTTAACCTGGTTTGAGTAAATTTGAATTGATTTTATAACCTTGATTGATATTTAACCTAATTTGAGTAAATTTGAATCGATTTTATAGCTTCTTGATCGATATTTAACCTGATTTGAGTGAATTTGAATCAAATTTATAGCTTCTTGGTCCATATTTAACCTAATTTGAGTGAATTTGAATCAATTTTATAGCTTCTTGATCAATATTTGACCTAACGAGTGAATTTGAAGCGATTTTATGGATCCTTGATTGATGATCGCAACATTTAACCTTGTTTGAGTAAATTTAACTCAATTTTAGAAGTTGTCGATCAATATTTTCAAAGAGTTGATTTTTGTTTTTAACTTATGTTTTGAATAGATTTAGTTAAATTTGAAATAGTTTAGTAACTTGGAGATAGTTTACGAATTTTTGATAGGTTTATTTTGGAATTTGAATTTTCTTTTAAAACTTTGAATAAATTGGTTGAATTTGGAACCACTTGGTCACATAGAAATAGTTTAACGAATCTTTGATAGACTTTTTAACAGATTTGGTTTTTGTCGGTAACTTGGAAAATAAATTTAGTTAACTGTGAAATATGTTAGTAACTTCAAAATAATTTGACAAATAGTTGATAACTTTTGAACTTTGAACTTTTCATTTGAAATTCAAAATAAATTCGCTTGATTTTGAAATAAATTAGTAACTTCAAAATAATTTGACAAGTCATTGATAATTTTTGAACTTTGAACTTTCATTGGAAATTTAAAAAATAGATTTAGTAGTTTTTGAAATAAATTAGTAATTTCAAAATAATTTGATAAATAATTGATAAATTTTGGAATTTAAACTTTTTATTGAAATTTTGGAAATAGGTTAATAATTTAGGAAAAAGTAGTAATTTTGAAATAAATCCTTGAATAGTTTGAAATAAATTTCGTGAATTTTGAATTAAATTAGTGACTTTGAAGTTTTCAATAAGCTTTTGAGTGACTTTAGACTTTGAACTTTTCAGTGGAAATTTGAAATAAAATTGCGTGGATTTTGAATTAAATTAGTGACTTTAAAATATTTTGATAAATTTTTCAAGTAAATAGAATTCGAAGTTCTCAGTGGACATTGGAAATAAAAATAATAAAGTTTGAATTGAATTAATCACTTTGAGATGGTTTAATGAAGCTTTTAGGAAGATTTATAAATTGAATTTTCTGTGAAAGCTTGAACTGAATTTATCGCATTTTGACTTTCAAAATATTAACAAATATTTAATGATTTTTAAAATTTGAGCTTTTCTTGAAACTTTGATTAATTTGGATGGGCTTTGGGACAAATAGAGAAGCCATTGAATAAAAAAAATTTAATTCGAGAATTTTCTTGGAAGTTAATATCATCTTGAATATTTTTGAGTCGGAGTCAGGAGTGTTAATGTTATAAGTCGTTACAACACATTTATAGTTATTTGATAGCTGTGAAATTTTAATATTTTCTTTACTGATTTTCTTTAACAAAGTATATGTACATAAAAGTACCTGAATATATATGATTTTTTTTATTTCGTTTGTAAATAAAGTTGAATTTTAATTATTTTATTTTACTGAATACTTGAAAGGTTGAAGTAAAGATATAGAGAGGTTCTTGATTAGTAACACTCTGAGTTAAAGAACTGAAGAGTAGAGTATAAGTACAGTCACTAGTTGGCAGCAATCTGAAAACAAAAGCTAACTACTGAAAGGTTATTGAAGTACAACACAGAGTAAGGGCTTTTAATTAAAACATAAAAATAAAGAGGAATAATAAAAGAAAAAAAGACAAGAGAGTTTAATCACGATTACTGTATTTCAATCAAGTACTGACGATAATTAATTTCTGTTTCAGTAAGCACAACGCTCTGTTTCAGTAAGCACAATGCTCTGTTTAGTAAGAATATAATACCACTACACGATCATAAAATAAATTAGTTTAGTTTGATTTTTCAATTCTCTCACTGGAAGTTTTCTTTTTGTAGTGTGGTCAAAGTATACAATATACAGGCCATACTCTGAGGGCTAATACTGCACTACTACAACGCTTATTCAAAAATAGCAAAAGTTCAAAAAATTGACATAAAAAAAGTCCTTAATTCTCATTTTATTTTTCACTGGAAAATATAATTAATACCTACATTATAACGCTATAATAATAATAATATATATTAATAAATAATATAATAAAGATAATAAATTAAATTGTTATAACAATAATATATAATAAAAGAAAACTGTAACACTGCACTCAACACGTACCGATACACTCACCACCTCACTAAGCACTTCTCTGATACAAACAATCTCACAAACAGACAAACACCTATACAACACAAACTCAATATAGAAAAAACAAAAGAAATAAAAATTATAGAGACAAAAAAAAAAAACGACAATCCAACAGCAAACACAGATACCATACAACACCACCTACCCAACCATAGTTTTATCACTCATGAACTAATCGACACATGCACACACAACACTTCATGCAAAATCATTCCTTACCAAACTTATTCACATCACCTTCAATCACTTATCACTATCACAAAACTCAAACGCAACTCCAGCACATCCCACTAACTCATAACCACACTACCATGCCTCATACACATCCCCAAGTTACAAGAAGATCTATCCTTGACTAACCTATCACATACACCTACAAGGTCCCTATTATCATTACTCACCTCCTAGTCAAACATCTAAACATTTCTCTACAACATCATCCTCACATATTTGCATTCACTACCTAACTCCAATCTAAGTAACTCTCTCTACTACTAAATCCAAAACTTAACTCTTACATCAACTCTCTCTACTCAAACTCCGTGCTTGTTATCTTTAAATTTGATTAACATCTACACATCATCCATCTTCAGACTTTTAAAATTTACTTGCATCATCCACTCTCATACTATCACACACTCTCCTATCCCATAACACTCCATTAATCTGGCTAACTTCACTGCTATCCACATACACATATCCAACCAGGACACCACTCAACAACCACCACTAATACAACATAACATATAGGATCTGATTCAAACTGTGCACACCACTTCCACAATCCCACCAAAAACCCGAAAAATAATCCTCACTCATCATCCTCATCAAATAATCCTTTTACTCTATCAGTCTAACTATCTTTACTTTCTTTCCTACATTTTTTCGTCTTGCATTTTTCTATTAAAACCAACTCTTTACCTTGCAACCACAAATCATCCACTCCTTCCACTTTCTCATTCATTTCACTGTCATTCATCCAAAACTTAAACACTGGGTGAGCCTTTAAATATCCAGGCGGCTCCCTCCACGGCCTCAACTGCATCTGATGAGCTCTAAACTCATTCACTCTATCTCTCATCTTACTTACATTCAAACGCCCCTTCTCAATCACCTCTTTCAAAACCTTATCCCCTACTTCAAAACTTGCAAACTTTAAACTCCCTTTTCTCCAAACATCCCTATCACTTTCAGGCAATCCTAACCTAGGTTTAACAAACTTCTCAAAATTCATCACATACATGCATGGAGACATACCAGTAGCCCTTTGCACAGCCATATTATATGTCCACAACACTTTTCCTATCCAATAATCCCATTCAGTTCTCTTGTTCACTCATCATCTGTAACATCTCACTAAACTTCTGTACCGTTCTTTCAGCCAAACCATTTGAACTAGGCATATACGGAGTAGTTCGCACATGTTCAATCCCGAAATCACTCAACATCTGCTCAAACTCCTGTCCCACAAACTCTGCGGTCCATTATCACTCAACATTCGCTTCGGTTTACATACACATCAGGAACAAAACTTCTCTCACTACCTTAGCTACATTTGCACTAGTTTTATTCTTCACAGGCACCACATATGCAAACTTACTCTTATGATCTACCATCACTACCATTCCTACATACCCACATGCAGTCACCGGCAAAGAAACACAATCAATCACCACTAACTCAAAAGGTTCACTCACATCCATTCGCAACACAGGAGGTTTTACATACATTCTCTGATACTTTCCTTTCTGATACTCTTCCCAAGTAATTGCCACATCCTTCACTATCTTTCGCAACCAGGGGTTAAACACTCTTTCATACATTCTCACAATTTAAACTCTTAAACTTTCCCATGTGTCCATATCTATGATGAATCACTAAAGCCATCCCTACTGTCCCAACCACAAAAAACACTGGTACATACAAATCATTCTCTTGTACTTTCCTAATATAATACACCACATTCTCACACACAACAAACTTTTTTGCAAACACCTTAAAATCGTCTACCATCTGATCCCATATACAAACTTCCTTACCTGCAACAATACATTTTCTCAACTCACATACCATAGGAAATTCTTCTTGCATCATTTCAATATCTCTCATACTCAACAATTCCTCATCACCCACACCAACTCTCACCATTCCTACGAAATCAGTTACACATACATCCCCCTTCTGCATTCTAACTACTTCCTGATTCCCTTTCAGCAATTTTTCATTTCCTACATCTACTGACAACCCATTCATTCTTAAAAATTCTATCCCAAACAAAAAACAATATGGCATTCATTCTTGATCAAGCACAACAAACATATGTCCAACTCTTTCTAACATTCCTATCTCTACTTTTTACAAAACCTCTTCCCAAGCTATTATTTCTCCTACCCCAATCCCCTTTATCTTTACACTTGTATTCCTCCTAGGTATCTGCCACGTCATTTGCTTCAGCTCTCGTACCACTGTCGCATTCACCAAAGAAATCTGAGACCCAGTGTCAATCAACCCACAATATACCTTACCATCCACCTGCACTTTTACTGCCATTCTACCACTCATCCCATGTTCGCAATACACTACCTCTTCAATCTCTCCAGGACATCATTTTCGCATCCTCATCATCTTCAATTATACAATCTTCTACTCCCTTTTCCTAAACATACTTCTTATCATAACTTTTTCTCTATTACCCAATTATAATGTACCCCACTCAAACACTGTAAATGCAACTCGCCTACACTGTTCCTATCAATCCAATCACTCCTATAAATTACCAGCCGCTCCCCGCCATAATGTACACACACAACTACTTTAAACAATTTACTTACCACAATCAACACCTCTTGCAAAAAAATCACACCTCCATAACACAAAATCTTCAACTCTCTCACATACTGTCACACTTTCCTAACTCCTATCTGCTCAGGTTTCTTACACACCTCAATCATAACTTCCCTCCGCAATTCTTCTATACTCTCAGGCTCTCTCAAAACCAACCCATCCTTGGCTAGATCCTGTAAACCATACAACACACTTTCGAACATAGAATCACCTCCACCTAGACTAAGGCTCACAATTCAAATCTTTCCTTTGGAGAGATTTGATGCGCTTTGATGGTGAGTGGGGAAATGGGGTACAACAGTTTAGGTTTAATGTGTAGGGAAGTATTATATTGTATGTGTTCTGGGGCTACCCGACAGGTCCTCCTATCTATTGCTCCACCTCCTCTCATAAATAAACAAAACTTCTTTTAACTTACTTTTAGTCTTTGGCCTTTTCCAATGGCTGGATCCAGGAATGTGGACTCCTTGAAGGCGCACTTTTGTTTAGTTCCTGAATCTTTACCTTATGATACAATAATTTTTCAATAATCCCTATTCTCAGGGCTATTGACACACCGCTCAATTACAATTTTTATTTTTATATAAACTTACAAAAAAAAAAAAAATTATTTACAAACGTCGCTATTGGTATGTGAATTACTTAGGCAGGTTCTATCTTAACTATTAGTAATTCCAGATTCTACCTAGTCATGCTTCATCTTAAGTCTCTTAACTATTCGTGTTTCCAGATTTCACAAAATCGCCCCACACAGATATAGAGTCAATTGAAGTGAAAAGTACAACAGTTTATAAGCCTTTTGGCCTTTGACTTGACCCTATCCAAAAACTGGGTGAAACCAGAGCCCCCCAGATATGAGAGCAGTACTCCATACAAGGGCGGATGAGGCCCTTGTGTAGCTGGACTAACTGAGAAGAGGAAAAAAAGTCTTGCAGTCTAAACAGAACTTCCAGTTTCTTTGAGGCCACCCTAGCAACCGTTGTGATGTGAGGTTTTGTTTATGTTCAGGCTAGTGATGTACGCTGGGCAAATGCCCAGTGGGCAGGCATTTAAAAAATGGGCATTTGTCCACATTTGCCGCATTGGTAACTAAGTCCATACCAAACTGGGCAATTTATAAATTATTCAGTAAGGAATGGATTATTGAAAGCATTTGAAAAAAAAGAACATTCAAAAATAATAGTTATTTCAGTTTTTGCATTTAATTATATTTTTATATCATTATTCACCACCCACCTTCTCTCCCAAGACTGGGGTTAAGGTGGGTTACATGCACTGAAAACAAGAAAAGTAGAAGAAGAATATATGCAAGTCGAAATTAGCCCCAACCTAAACAAAATTTAGTTAGATACTCGTCGCAGTCAGATAAATTCACCCTAGGTTTACAGGACTGCGACGGACCCTCACTATAGCATTCTCATCAAACATTAGAAATAAAAAGACAGTAAGAAGCACATGGCTATCGAGACTGTTCTAGTCAAGCTAACAAAATCCCAAACCACATGTTCATGCAAATCCAAAAGCACCCTAGGGCTTGTTTCAATAAACTACATAATATACACAAAGTCTAAAGCATGCTATGCAAATCCACAAAGCACCATATATACACTAAGTCTAACAACTAAAAGATATCAAAAACTATAGCTAATAGTTCATGCAACTACACTCAAGCTTTAATAACTTTAAAGTACTTAATTAACCTTAAATAACTACTGTAACTAAACCCCAACCTATTTGACTAGGTCAAAAATATACTATAATAACCAAGTGAATGAAGTTACAGGGTCTAAATGTTGCAATCGAGTCGAATCACACTCCATAACCTCCTGTGGCAAACCATTCCAAATTAACAACCCTTTACTGAATGAATGCTTTCTTGTTTTTTTTTCTTAGCTAAGCGCCCCTGGGTTTCCCTTCCCTGCTCTACTATTAATGTGGGGATTATGACTAGTCCCAGGTAGCTTGGCTAATGAAGACCAGATCACAAAATTAATCCACATTTATTCCTGCTTTCAAACAAATCTCTGGCGCGTACCACTTTCGCGTCGATTAGTTTGGAAGTGAGCCAATGAATAGTGGAATATTAATTTGTATATACTATCTATATACTCGGTGGACCTCGTGAGACCAAGGTAATTAATATATATATATATATATATATATATAATATATATAATATATATATATATATATTATATAATATATATAATATAATTATAGCTATATATATATATATATAATATATATGATATATATATATATATATAATATATTATACAGGTGTAAAAAATAATTATTGAATCTATAATTTACTGCCTATATAAACCGAATGCCTAAAAAGCACCGAGTTTTTAATTATGATGATTTTGGGGACAAAAAAATATTGTACAAGTGAATTGCAATTTATTTTATATTTGTTGAAATATCAGAGTTTATTTTTTATATGGAAATCGGTTTACGAACCGAAACAAAAAATTTTTCATTGCAAAATTTATTTTGAATTCCGAATATGTGTAACACGTTATCTGACAAGAGTAGTATAATTTTTTTGATGATGAATTGATATACTTTTAGAAGTTTATAAATTTGAGAGTAACTAAATTTACAGTTCAGTAAAATTAACAAGCTATTAAAATAATAATTGTTTGTGGATAACGGTATTTAACAGCACCTACTAAGACTTTCTAATATCATTAGGTACTATTAAAGCAATATAATAATTAATAATAATAAATAATAATAATAATAATAATAATTATATAATGGTAATAGTAATAATAATTATTTGTAGGAATAATCTTCGTTGAAAACACAAAAGTGTTTCAGTGAGAAGATGAAATTCCGATATAACTTTGCTTTTGTTCCTCATGAATCTATTCTCAAAGAAGGCTAGAGGCCAATTAGGAACTTGCAAGAAAGGTTTAAATTCGACGCAAACAAGACTAATTATTATTACTAACAGAGGTAAGGCCTTTGTCTAAGGGAACTAACTTGCTCCACCACCAGGAAGATACCCACTCCCAATCACTATAGTTCACATTACCATGCACGGAAATTGCGGCGTGAAAGTTACACAAAGTTCAGAATCGTGTAAAATTTTGAACATTTAAATTTTATTATTTTGCAAAAAAAATTATACGAATGTATAATTATTAATGTAATAACTAGGTTAACAAATGAATTTAAAACCATAAAAACTAATTATTATGCTTATAAATATTTAATTTGAAATTTGAAATAAATAAATAGAAAATTCATGGTATTTGATTTTGTATTTCCATACAAGCATTCTGAGACCACGTGACCAACTATTAAGGCTATTTTTTAATATTTGAATAAAATATTTAATAAAGTTTATATTACGTCATCGTCAGAATACATATAGAGATCGATTTAATTATAAACTCAACACGGGGGAAAAGTCTAAAAAGATAAATTTATAGGAAGTTTCAGTTTCGAGTCTGCTCCGAAAAATCAAATTTTACGCTATGAAAATTTTGGCAATATTCTGATTTATGATTTATTTAATATTTTCAACCTTTTTATTTCCTTCATTTTTATAATCTAATCTAAGTTTTAATATTGATAAAAATGATCCCCATTTTTCATTGACGATGCAGTAATATTACATGTACTGACTTTAATTTTTGTGGGTTACTTTTTAATTGATGATTTTCGATTTTAACAGCGACAAAATTTTTTCTTTATAAAATATTTATTATAATGAATTTTACTCTTTCAATTTTTACGTTTTACTTAATTTTATTTAACCTTTTATTTTCTCTATTATTAGTTTTTAATCAAATCTTTAAGTTTGAAATTTTCTAAATATTTCCCTTATATTAAAATTTCCCAAAATCTTTTATCTTTTCAATTTTCCCTTTTAGCGTTTTTTGCTTACTTTTTTGAGTGCGAGTTTATTGTTTGCATGTGAAAAAAAAAATAAACAAAAAATCAGTATACATCACGTTGTGAAAAAATGTGTATGTAAATATCATACTTTTAATCTGAGACGAAAGAGCGAGAGAGAGAGAATAAAGATAGTACAAAAACCTGCGAAGGATTTCTCCACCTACAAATATATCTGGACCCCCTAAGATTAGATGCAGTAAAAGGGTGTTTTTGAAAGTGTTTTGCGCAGATATGTGGTTTGGTAATGGAACCCAATCACCACATAAGTAGGCGAAACATCAATTCAAAACTTTGCGGACTGTTCTTAACAGAAGTACTTCAACATTATAAGCAACTTCGTGGTCCACGATCAAAATTGCATTATTCAAATAGAACATAACTCACAAATCAGAAGCAATGATTTGCTATACAATGTCAAAGCACAAATCAAAATGAATATATATACACGAATCAAAAACTATTGCCTTTTACTAACATATCTGTAAGGAGAGAAGGGTGACACGAAGTCATTAATGGATCTGTTAGTTGTCCAGAAGGCTTATGATGAATACCTACACAAATTTCCTAAAATCACTGTTTAACGGAAGGACAAGTTTTCAATTCTCTCTTCCGCGTGATTTACAAAAACAAAGAATCCCAACCTAAAATTAAACGTCGTAAATCGCCTCCAAAATGCGAGGATACCTCTAAAAATGATAGGGGAAGCTCGTTGAAGAATAAGCCTCTTCAGAAAATATTACTACTTTAACTGCATTTTTTAAATGACTCTTGTAGAAATTCTGATTCGACTCGGAATACAAATTAAGGACAGAATCGATCGTGAGTGCAGTAATTAAGATATGATCCTAAACTCAGTCGCCCTCCCGTTTTATAGTCAACCGAAAGAATGCTAATGCGGTTGCTAACTAACATTTAATCAATTAAACCTCAAATTAAATTATTGATGTTTTAATGACAAATTTACTATCAAAAGATAGCAAATTTAAAACTATATACTAAATAAATAAATTTGTTGAATAAAGTGATATGAATTTGTTATAAAAATTATTGAAAGTTTCAATGGCAATCTTTGGCAACTTTCACACTTGTTGTCAACTGGATATCTTTCTTCCGTAGAAATTACATAATAATTGTAATTTTTTAATTAAAGATGATTATCAATTTTAACAATAACCATAAGCTTCTATATGTTTTCTGAAAATTTGATGAAATTTTAGTTTTAGTGATGTTCTAAAGCTAAAATATGGTTCACAATTTCAATATAGAAAAATCGGGTCTTCAAGCAGAAAAATTTTGACCTTTTCATTTCGAAAGGGTCAATAAACACTTATACAATGAAGTAAGATTGTAGTGTTGGGATCAATTTGAAATATTAACCCAGTCTGGCACTCATGGAGCACCGGGTTAACGAAGAGGTGGAAGGGAAACTTTAAAATGATGATTTCTTCATTTTTGAAAAGCCTATTTTGGCCAGTGGCCCTTTGTAATTATAATGATTTAACTAAAACTTCGATTGATGTAAAACTTTATCAAAATACAGTTCTATATCTCTAGTATAATTAAGGAGTTAAAAATCCAAACTCGACCAAAAGAGAGAATTCGATATGCCGTTACTTGTATCAGTTTTTACTTTTCTCAATTTGAAAGGAGGAGTATAAATATTATATATATTATATATATATATATATATAATAATATATTATATATTATATAATTATATATATATATATAGGGAGATATTGATCATGCATCCATAGTCAAATTGGATTCGGCTATCTATTCTGGTGTTGTTTATTTCTTGGATAATGTTTTTATAATACAGTCTGGAATTTTGTAACCATTTTTGATCCAGCCTGTTAGCAATAAAACATATTCATCTTATCAAACCAATGCTTAAAAGCCTTCATAATAATTTATAGATATTTATATTATTTTTTTCTCCTTTCTAGTTCTTATAACTAAATCACTATTCCTCTGATTATATAAACTTTAATGATAAACCATGCTCTTCACACTGCAGTTGGGAAGGATTTATTTGTGCTAAAACCTTAATATACACAAGAAGTGATAAGCTTTTCTAGCTGTCTCAGAGGTCAGTGCTACAAATTTATTTGATTTTATTAATTAATAACTGTAAGATTTGTAGTAATGTACAGATAGTAAACTTAACTCTTATTACAGTTTACTATCTTGTTGCTTGCTGGAAGGCCGTTGACATCATTAATCTCCATTTAAGAAACCCCTCTTGGATATATCAGGGTATGTTTCTTAATAGTATGGATATATGTGACTTCATTTAACTGTCAAATATGTAAATATAAATTATGGTCCAAATACCAATCATTGTTTATATTTGACAGGGTTCTGATTGTGGGATTCATACTTGAATCATTCTAAATCTTCTGTTTTGGGGCTTCATTCCTGAATCCGATTTCTGATATTGGGATTCATCCTGAATCCATCGTCGTGCCATTCCAATCTTGGGATTCTTTTCTTTTGGCTGATAATCTTGAGTGGGATTCCTTAGTGAATCTTTCCTCGGTGCTATTTTGAAGTTGGAACTCATTCTGAATCTTTCTTCTTGGAGTTGTTTCGGGGTTGTGGTTCATCTGGATCCTTCTCCCTGCCAATTCTAACGTTGGGATTTGGCCTGATTCCTTCTTCTTTAATAGTACTTCAGCATAATTGTATTCTCCTGAATCATACTCCACTTGGAACCATTCCCAGTCAATTCAGTTAAGTCATCATTTATTCACAATTGTTGAGTCTGGGTTTTTAATAGGTTATTTTATGCATAGCAATATTTGTCAAGGTAAGAACTTTCTTTTCAATCTTGATCCTAGAGCTGTCTGTGCTCGGGTACATATTTTACACATTGGAACTTTTAACTTTTTCTCCAACATGATTAACTAATTCTATTTAATCATAATCTTTTATTTATATATTGTTGGGGTAAAGGACTGTGGTAACATTAACTTTTGTCAGACCTCCCCCCATATAAACATCCCACTATTTAATTGAGCTATTTTAGTAAAGATAACATTTTTTATGGAGTGTCACTATCCTTCATATTGATGCTTTTGGGAATTCGTTACCTTTAATCTTCGGAGACCTCTATCGGGTTAATCTTCAAGACCTCTATCGTTAATCTTCGAGAAAGCTCCGGGAAACGAGCTAAATAATTCAACATCTTCCTTTAGGTAAAAATCTTAGATTGTATCAACATTTTATATCAAAGTTCACAATCCTCCCCGAAAGTCATTCAAGTCAGCAGGCCGACGGATCCTGAAGACTAACTTCCTCCGTTACGGAGAAAAATCTAATCTGCTCCGTATTACCCCGGATGGTGTATCAGGTGGTTGCTGTGCTGACTAGACATTCCAACCACTATCTTTGAACATCCCACAAACCTAACATTGACGTAATCATCTATAAATTGACTCGAAATCAAAAATTCTTCGAACTTCATAATTCCAAGAAAGAGCGGAGAGAGGT
>JABUQX010000092.1:2500-5000 GCA_015478945.1 Trachelipus rathkii
ATATATATATATATATATATATATATATATATATATATATTTATTTATATATATATATATTTATTATATATTTAATATATATATATATATAGAGTATTTGTGTATTTATATATATATGTATTTATATATATATATAGCATATATATATATATATATATATATATATATATATATATATATATATTTGTAATTGCACTTATACCATTTGTCAATAACCAAAGAGAGGAAGACAATGGCACCACAGGATTCCTTTTCTGAAGATCACTTTCATTGGCACTTAAAAACTCGTTATTTTCACTTTTTGTTATTATTTTTTGTATCGTTTTTATTTAGTAAATTATGATTTTATGTTTTAACATTATTTGTGCTTAAAACACATTTCTGTTTTTTATATTAAATTAACAACAGATTTTATCACTTTTTAATGTATATTGTGTTATTATTATTATTATTATTATTATTATTATTATTATTATTATTATTATTATTATTATTATTATTATTATTATTATTATTATTATTATTATTATTTAAACGGTAAATATTATTGTACATTTTCTATTTTTCTTTAATACTAAAAAATATTTTGCGATTGAACCAAATTTGAGAGAATCTATCGCTATACAACGACTTCATTTGTAATATGAGGTCCTCCTTCTACTGTCCTTGAAGCAACATGGTGAGCTGACTTTATGTTTATTCCTTTCTGTAGGTTTTTGTTTGACGAGAGATCATCTACAGGAGTTATATTTCTTTCCACATCGGAGTTTTGAACTTTTCTCATAGAGTGGGGTATGGGGTGATGTGATGGGGATTCAAGGTCACTTAAGTCGGATTCAGGGGTTGCCAGACTTATTACAGAATGCATAAAGGGTATGCCGAGTTTATATTTTGGGTCTCCTTCGTAAGATGGGGTGGTTTTTGAAGATCCAGAAGATTGTTCTCCTCCATCCCGGGTACTCCTCTCACCCCCAAATAGGTGGGGACCTCTTAAGGGATTGTGATATCGCCTTAATTTCTCTTCGTTCTCATTATTAGTTTTTTCAACATGGGGATCGTCAGGGTATTTTAGATGGGAGGTATGGTGAGGGTACTCTGAAGAGGGTTGGCTGAGATGCCTGCGCTTGAAGTGCCAATACCCGAGTCCTAACACAGCAACTATTATGAGAATAACTAGGGCCACAGTCACTGCTGCCAAGGCACCACTAGTAGAGTCAACTATGGAATGAGAAAATTATTATTAGTACTTCGATAAAAAAAAATAAAGAAACAAAAAAAAAATTTCTTTCTAGATTTTTTTTTTTTAAATGAGAAAAAGACTATGGAAAAATCAACCCAAGTTTAGGATTTCCTGTTTTCAAATATTTTAAATTTTAATTACTATATATATATATATATATATATATATATATATATATATATATATATATATATATATATATATATATATATATATATAGTATATAAGCAACATTATGCTTATAATAATAATAATAATAATAATAATAATAATAATAATAATAATAATAATAATAATAATAATAATAATAATAATAATAATAATAAAATTAATATATAATAATAATAATAATAATAATAATAATAATAATAATAATAATAATAATAACCATTGTTGCTATTATTAATTTATTATTATTATTATTATTATTATTATTATTATTATTATTATTATTATTATTATTATTATTAATTATTATTATTATTATTATTTATATATATTATTATTTTTATTATAATATATTATTATTATTATATATGATTATTCCTATTATTATTATTATTTATTATTATTAATTATTATTATTTATTATTATTATTAAATTATTATTAGTAAGTAGTAGTAGTAGTAGTAAGTAGTAGTAGTAGTAGTAGTAGTAGTAGTAGTAGTAACTTTGTAGTAATACATTCACTCAACTACTTCGCATTTGTCGTGGCTTCACAAGTGAATTTATTTGTATGAAACTCGTCCGGAATTTCAGAAAAATAAAAATAATTATTTTTTTAAAATATTTACATGCATATAAAAACTAAAATAAAAAATTAAAATAAGTTGAAACTAAAATAAATAAAAAAAAAACTCAAAAAGTTTTGCTACTTCTCATATTTAAAAACATATTCCATTTTTATGGAATTTCTTATAATTTGAACAAAAGATGGGCGGAGCTTCAAGCTGGGCGGAGCTTTAAACAGAAAGTAGCTGAAGAATGACGAATCCTTATGTAAGTGATTTTATTCCTTATTTTTTTTCTTTGTGTAAAGACTTCCACAAAGTCTCACATTATATTATGAAATTGTCACTAATATTTAAACAATTCACTGCATATTTTAACTTCTATCAGAGTAAGTGCCAAAGTTAGTGAGACGAAAAACCCTTGATTCCCCCATTTATGATGTGCAGTATGAGTGGTGTTACTTCACAAAAATATCTGATGTATAATCCTCTCAAAGGCTAATAACATGTCTATACAATACAACCAGT
>JABUQX010000093.1:0-35000 GCA_015478945.1 Trachelipus rathkii
AGAGAGAGAGTCTAATTGTCTCTGTTCCGTTCGTGCTCTACGTAATATACGTTACCTTTATTCTCTGGATAATGGGAAAAATATAATTTTTTCGTTTCTAATGGGAGGTGTGTTTCTGAGGATTTCCCTAAAATAAAATATTTACGGGTGTTATCTATTGGGATACTTTTGCGTAGCGCCCTAAGGTTATAGTGCTTATTTTGTAGTTCTCGTAATATTGTATATATTTTTCATTCGTACGAAACGTAGTCTCTACGTTTGTTTTTGAAATTGATTTTTTGCGTTTGTCAGAATAATAATTTTACGGGTTTCGTGTTTACCTCTAAATATAGTTATTTTACATTAGAAAATTAGGTTTTAAAGCGAGGGCTAATTTATAGAGAAAATTGGTAGTAATAGTTCATTAAAGTGAATTTGGTTATTCGGATATTTCATGTATCTTTCATATAATATTTTGTTTCTTCGTTGTGTAATTTTCTTAATTTTTCTATAGTAAGTCTGAAACACGCATTATTTTTTATGCAAATCCCATGCAGTTTTATGACTATTTTTATTATTTTATATTCTACCTCTAGAGAAATATTTGCTCTATAGAATTTACTGGTTTATTTTTTATATTGTGTGTTTTGTAAATAAAAGTATTATATAATAATAAGATTAGCCTAAAGTCCTATTTTCGAAAACTGATCGACACATCGAGAAAGGCGACCGCAGGTTTGATCTCTTACTTCGTTAAACGACACGCTTAACCTTACGGGGCTTCGCGAGGTCCTAGACTCTGTAATAATTTTTATGTGTGCTTCATTTAGAGAAAATTACTCGCTTGAAGGAAGCGAATATTGTTATTTTTGCTTTCAATTCTGTTCCAGAAGTTACAAAGTAACGTTTATTAAGTGCCAACACGACATCCCCCGAAATAGTAACGAGGTTGGCGTCCTAAGTCACGCTCACATCCGTATTTAAGGGTCTCCTCGAGGATCTATCAACCATCGAAGTACATGAAATATTTGGCTAGCGTGGGTCACTCTCCTTTTTTCAATAATATAATTATTATTTTTAATTTTTTAATTTTAGTCCACCTACTAGATAATGGTTTTTTAAGAAATCCGGTTTTTAGTTTAGATTATAATTAAAAAATTTATATAATTAAGAAGTAATCGAGATGCTCTTTGAGATTTATGTCACTGGTTAATTTCAAATGTTCTTTAGATAAGTCTTCTCTGTACATTTTTTCATTTTGCATAATTGACGCTTTATTTATTTTTGATTATTAAGCACAATATAATTTAAATAAAAAAAATATTCAAATTTTATTTTATTTTGCTGAATCAACGAATTAAATCTGTTGCATCATGCTTCGAAAGACATAGACTGCAAAATAATTTTTTCGTTCCTTAAGCGAGTTTTTTTTTATAAAGAAACCAAAAAAAAAACAATTACGCGACGCATCGAGATAGGCGATCGCAGTTTTCTGTTACTTCGTTACCTCACGCTTAACCTTACGGGGCTTCGCGAAGTCCTAGACTCCATAATAATTTTTTTTGTTACATTAGAAAATAACTCGCTTAAGGAACGAAAATTTTATTTTGCTCAATCTCCCGAGAAGTACAAAGAAACGTTATTTCGTGCCAACCTGACACCCTCGGAAAGTAACGAGGGGCGTCTAAGCACCTTACATTCGCTTTTGGTCTCTCGAGATTATTTAACAACGACGTTTCCGAGTGAAATGGGTGTCGTGTAAGGTACTTATCGAAAAAAATTTATTATTATTTTTAAGTTTTTTTAATTTAGTAACCCCTAGAAAATGAGTCGAAAGTAACGTTATTTGGTGCCCTGATCGGAGCGTAAGGGGGAAGGAACACTTGAGATTTTTCTACGTTAATTTTCAAAGTGTTCTTTAGAAGGCCCGACACCCACACGGAAATCCAGCAAGCGTGTGTTGGCACCGTCCAGATGCGGCTAGTTTTAGGACATCCGAAGCCGATTCGAAAACGTGAGTGCAGCATCGTGAAAGGCAACCACAGTTTCGATCTATCACTTCGTTAAAACACGCTCAACCTTACTCGGCTACTGGAAGACCTAGATTCCGTAACTTTTTTTCGGTTTCCTCGAGAAAAACTCGCTTAGGGAACGACAAATTATATTTTGTCCCATCTTCCGAGAAGTCGAAAGTAACGTCATTTCGTGCCCCGATGGAGCGTAAGGGGAAGGAACCCTATAGTTTTTTTCACGTTAATTTTCAAAGTGTTCTTTATATACCAGTTTAATTAATTTTTTCCCCACAAATTACATTCCAAACACGTTCGTTTTGATTATTAACCAAAATATTTAGGATTAACTCACGAATAACAAAATTAGACAGGAAGATGTGGCGGCCTTAGCTTCTTTTAATAAAATAAGGTATAAAAAAGGAATGAAAAAAAAATGTTTTAAACAATTTTTATTAGCATGAGAATAGTAATGGTGTATAACATTATTTTTAAAAAATAGTAAACGTAAAGTGAAAAGAGCTCGTTAAATTCTTGGGGTCTGGAATATTCAATTCGGCAAGCTGTCGAGATTCGATTTCCGTTTGAATTTCTCTGATGGGTTCTCGATTTATAAAAAGCCGAGGGCGAGATTCGGTCGCCGCGTAAACCAGATGATTGAAAGGAGCGAGGGTTACAGAAGCTCCTATTATTCGTAGTAAGTCGTAATTTCGAAACTCTTTGATGCGTTTACTTGTGGTAACGGCTCGTTGTAGAATAAGATATCCGGTTTCACCCCTTCGTATTTGGTCGTATGTTCTGTTCGCCTAAGAAGCACCTCGTTGTGCGTTTAAATTAACTATGATACCCTTGCAGCGAAAACTCTCTCTTTTATAGACGGAAAGTGTTACGTCAGCTTGATTTATTATGATTATTAAGCAAAAAGTATTTCGAAAAACAAAAAATTTAATTTAATTAATTAAAAATAATCCATTGTTCTATTTTAATTAGAATTTGCTTAGCTGACATATTAAATTCAAAATACATTTTAAAAGCTTGAATATTTTTGTTTATTAAGCAAAACATATTAAAAAAAAACAAATATCACAATTTATTTAAATTTTGCTTAGGTGACAAATTCTAAGAAAAATATTTTTTTTAACTATTTTTTTGACTATTAAGCAAAACATTTTTATTTAGCAAAATTATTTCAATTTATTTAAATTGTGATTAGTTGGCAAAAAGTATTGCGAAAAACAAAATATTCCATTGTTATTAATTTAAAAAACCATTGTTATATTTTAATTAGATTTTGCTTAGTTGACATATTATATTCAAAATAAATTTTAAGAGCTTGATTTTTTTGATTATTAAGCAAAACATATTTAAGAAAAACAAATATCGCAATTTAATAAAATTTTGCTTAGTTGACAAATTAAATTTTGCATATTTGACAATTGATATTAAAAATATATTTTAAAAGCTTTATTTATTTTTAATTATTAAGCACAATATAATTTAAATAAAACAAATATTCAAATTTAATTTTATTTTGCTGAATCAACGAATTAAATCTGTTGCATCATGTTTCGAAAGATATAGACTGCAAAATAATTTTTTCGTTCCTTAAGCGAGTTTTTTTTATAAAGAAACCAAAAAAAAAATTAAATACGCGACGCGTCGAGATAGGCGACCGCAGTTTTCTGTTACTTCGTTACGACATGCTTAACCTTACGGGACTTCGCGAAGTCCTAGACTCCATATTTTTTTTTTTGTTTCTTTAGAAAATAACTCGCTTAAGGAACGAAACTTTTATTTTGCTCAATCTCCCGAGAAGTACAAAGTAATGTTATTTCGTGCCAACCTGACACTCCCGGAAAGTAACGAGGGGTGTCTAAGCACCTTACATCCGCTTTAAGTCTCTCTCGAGATTATTTAACAACGACGTTTCCGGGTGAAATGAGTGTCGTGTGGGGTACTTATCGAAAAAATATTATTATTAGTTTAAATTTTTTTTTTAATTTGGTCACCCCTAGAAAATGGTTTGTTAAAGAAGATGTTGTTTTATGGGAGAGCCATTTCGAAAACTGATCGACGTCGTGCAATATTTTTTATCTTTTTTTTAATTTAGTTACCTCTAAAAATTATTTATCGTAGAAAATGGAATTGTAGGGAGACTAAACTATAAAAAAAATATTATATAAAAATATAGTATAGATTATGATAAATAATTAAGACTTTAAGAAAAAATTAAAGAACAAGAAAAAAAATAAATAATCCAATATGTGAATAATTGAATTATTATCAATTTTACAGACTTAGATTCGTAATTTTTTTTTTTTGGTTTCTCTCGGAAAAAATAACTCGCTTAGGAAGCAAAAAAAATGTATTTTGCCCACTCTCCCCCGAAAAAGGTAGAGAGTAACGTTAATTCGTGAAACCGAGCGAACCATTAGGAGGGTAACTCCTTTAAGATTTTTTTACGTTAATTTTTAAACTGTACTTTATTTATTTATATTATAGAAAAATGGGCGTCGTGCGGTTGTTTTTTAATTATTTCTTTGTTTAGTTACCTCTAAAAAATATTTTTCATAGAAAAATGATTTAAGGGAGACTAAATTAAAAAAAATTAATAATATAATAGATAATAGAATCTTCCCTCGAAAAAAAAACTCGCTCAAGGAACGAAAAATTTATTTTGCAACATCTCCGGGAGTAAAAAGTTGCTTGAGCTTGTGACCCGATTGAAGCGTAAGTGGGGACCCTTTAAGATTTCTTTACGTCGATATTTATATTAAGAATTGATATTCAGGTATTCACATGTCATTAATTGTTTATTTTTTCTATGTTCTTAATTTTTCCTAATTTTCATCATACCTTTATCCGTGAACTTTTCGTTTTTTTCCTCAAAATACGATAGTGACGTTTCGTAAATACCGAGACGATACTCGGAAGATATCAATCGAGGCCGGGTTTCCTCAACGGCGTCACTATAATATAATGACGTTTCTCGATTACCATAAAAACGAACTCGAACGTATTTTCAGGGATGCACTATCGTTAAGCTTATTAATTATTATTTATTGTGACGTTTTTTCTGTACCATTTTTAAGTCGAAGGTCTAAGGTTTAAAGATTTAAAAATAAAAATTTCAAATTTTTGCCGGAGGCCGACTTTTTGGGAGCGATTTGATTTAGACCTTTGAGTTATAACGGTTCCGTTGATATATCGTCGAACTATTGGAACACTATTACGCTTTAACGAGCGTCTACAGCATAAAAAATGGATTTCTAAACGCGTAGAGTCATTTAATTTTTTG
Organism: Trachelipus rathkii; assembly: GCA_015478945.1. Lineage (NCBI taxonomy): Eukaryota > Metazoa > Arthropoda > Malacostraca > Isopoda > Trachelipodidae > Trachelipus > Trachelipus rathkii. The sequence goes on from JABUQX010000093.1 coordinate 5,287, forward strand.
GCTTTTACGAAACGTCACTAAAATACAACAACGTTTCCGGTAGTGCTATAGATAATGATAATTAATTAGATTCCGTAATTATTTTTTTTTTTGGTTTCTCTTGGGAAAAAAACTCGCTTAAGGGACAAAAAATTTATTTTGCACCACCTCTCGAAAAGTTATTCACATATTGGATATTTAATTTTTCTTCGTTCTTAATTTTTCTTAAAGTCTTAATTATTTATCATGATCTATAGTTCTATACTATATTTATTCATATTAATTTTTTTTATAGTTTGGTCTTCCTTAAATTCATTAACCCACCCAATATTTTTAAGAGGTAACTGAAATTTAAAACAAAAGTAAATACCAGAAAATATTTGCACGACGCCCTATTTTACCTTCGGAAATCTGGTTGCTGTGCTCGTTTGTCGTGTGCTGTTTTTGTTAATTTTAGTTATTTTTTTGTTTAGTTACATTTTTTGTTTAGTTACCTCTAAAAATTATTTTTCATTGAAAACTGAATTTCAGGGAGACTAAATTAAAAAAAAATAATAATATATATAAAGTACACTTGCCCTCGAAAAAAAAAACTCGCTTAAGGAACGGAAAAATATTATATTTGGCAACATCTCCCGAAGAAGTAAAAAGTTACGTTATTTTGTGCCCAGATCGAAGCGTAAGTTGGGACCTTTAAGATTTCTTTACGTCGATATTTATATTAAGAATTGATATTCAGGTATTCACTTATCATTAATTGTTTATTTTTTTTCTATGGTCTGTAATTTTTCCTAATTTTTCATCATACCCTTTATCCATGAACTTTTCGTTTTTTTCCTCAAAATACGATAGTGAGGTTTCGTAATTACCTAGACGATCCTCGGAGGTGATTGTTTATTTTTTCTATGTACTTATATTTTTCTAATTTTCATCATACCTTATAGGAACTTTTCGTTTTTTTTCTCAAAATACGAATAGTGACGTTTCCGTAAATAGCCGCAACGAACTCGAGGGGATCATTCGAGCCGGGTTTCCTCTACGCGCGTCACTATAATATAATGACGTTTTTCGATTACCATAAAAACGACACCTCGAACGATCAAACGGCAATATTTTGAGGGATGAAATATCGTTAAGAGTAATAATTATTATTATAATGACGTTTATTCTGTACCATTTATAAGTCGAAAGGTCTAAGTTAAAATTCGAAGAAAAAAAAAATTCAAATTTTTTCCCGAGGTCGACTTTTGGGAGAGCGTTTTTGATTTTAGACCTTTTGGGTTATAAACGGTTCCGATGAAACGTCAACTATTGGAACTATGTATTAACGCTTAACGAAACGTTCTTAAGGTAAAAAATGGATTCTAACGCGTAGAGTCATTTACTGGGCTTTTAACGAAACGTCACTATATGACGACGATCGACGGGTAAATGGGCGTCGTGCAATATTTTTATTTTTTTTTAATTTTAGTTACCTCTAAAAATTATTTATGGTAGAAAAAGATATTTAGTGAGACGAAACCTAAAAAAAAATTAATATAAATAAATATAGTATATATCATGATAAATAATTAAGACTTAGAAAAATTAGGAACGAATGAAAAATAATATCCAATTATGTGAATAACTGATTAATTTCAAATTCTTTACAGACTTAGGATTCCGTAATATTTTTTTTTTTGGTTTCTTCTCGGAATAAAAACTCGCTTAATGGAACAAAATTTGTTTGCAACGCATCTCACCGAAAAGTAGAGAGTAAAAACGTTCGATTTCGTGCCCAGAGTGAACCTTAGGAGGTTTTTTCCGTTAATTTTTAAAGTGTACAAAATCGCTCAAAGCCTATAGGAAATGGGCCGTCGTGCGTTGTTTTTTTTAATTATTTCTTGTTAGTTTCCTTCTAAAAAATTATTTTTCTAGAAAAATGAATTAAGGGAGGACTAAATTGATAAAAAATTTATAATATATATAAGTAACACCTTGCAACTCGAAAAAACTGCTTAAGGAAACGAAAATTTATTTTGCAACCATCTCCCGAGAAGTAAAAAGTTTCAGGTATTCATGCCCCGATCGAAGCGTAAGTAAGGACCTTTAAGAGTTTTCTTTACGTCGATATTTAAATAGAACTTAGATAATTCAGCGTATTCACTCATCATTAGTTGTTTATTTTTTCTATGTCCTTAATTTTTCCCTAATTTTCATCAACTTTATCCGTGAAGCTTTTCGTTTTTTCCTCAAAATACGATAGTGACGTTTCGTAAATACCGAGACGATACTCGGAAGATATCAATCGAGGCCGGGTTTCCTCAACGGCGTCACTATAATATAATGACGTTTCTCGATTACCATAAAAACGAACTCGAAATATTTTCAAGGATGAACTATCGTTAAGCGTATTAATTATTATTATAGTGACGGTTATTCTGTACCGTTTAGAAGTCGAAGGTATAAGTTAAAATTTGAAGAAAAAAAATTTCAATTTTTTCCGAGGTCGACTTTTTGGAGAGCGATTTGATTTAGACCTTTTGAGTTATAAACGGTTCCGTTGAAACGTCACTATTGGAACTACTATTACGCTTAACGACGTTCTAAGCATAAAAAATGGATTCTAAACGCGTAGAGTCATTTATTTTTGGCTTTTACGAAACGTCACTATACGACGACGCCATTTCCTATAGGCCTTGATCGATTTTTTGCTACACTTTAAAAATTAACGTAAAAAAATATTAAAGGTACCCTCCTACGGTTCACTCGGGGCACGAAATAACGTTACTCTCTACTTTTCGAGAGATGGTGCAAAATAAATATTTTGTTCCTTAAGCGAGTTTTATTCCCGAGAGAAACCAAAAAAAAAAAATAATTACGGAATCCAAGTCTGTAACATCGATCAATAATCAGTTATTCTACGATATCTGGAATATTTAGATTTTTCTTCGTTTAATTTTTCTTAATCTTAATTATTAATCATGATCTATACTATATTTATTCATATTAATTTTTTTTATAGTTTGGTCTCCCTTAAATTCCATTTTCTACGATAAATATTTTTTAGAGGTAACTAAATTAAAAAAAAAAGATAATAAAAAATATTGTACCACGCCCATTTACCTCGGAAACGTGCGTCGTGCGTGTTTTTTTAAATTATTTTTTTGTTTAGTTACATTTTTTGTTTAGTTACCTCTAAAAATTATTTTTCATTGAAAACTAAATTTCAGGGAGACTAAATTAAAAAAAAATAATATATATAAAGTACACTTGCCCTCGAAAAAAAAACTCGCTCAAGGAACGAAAAATTTATTTTGCAATATCTCCCGAGAAGTAAAAAGTTACGTTATTTTGTGCCCCGATCGAAGCGTAAGTTGGGACCTTTAAGATTTCTTTACGTCGATATTTATATTAAGAATTGATATTCAGGTATTCACTTATCATTAATTGTTTATTTTTTCTATGTTCTTAATTTTTCCTAATTTTCATCATACCTTTATCCGTGAACTTTTCGTTTTTTTTCCTCAAAATACGATAGTGACGTTTCGTAATTACCGAGACGATACTCGGAGGGGATCATTCGAGGCCGGGTTTCCTCTACGGCGTCACTATAATATAATGACGTTCTCGATTACCATAAAAACGACCTTCGAACGACCAAACGGCAATATTTTCAGGGATGAAATATCGTTAAGAGTAATAATTATTATTATAATGACGTTTATTCTGTACCATTTATAAGTCGAAAGTATAAATTAAAATTTGAAGAAAAAAAATTTCAATTTTTCCCGAGAGATCGACTTTTTGGCGAGCGATTTTGATTTTAGGACCTTTTGAGTTTATAAAGACGGTTCCGATGAACGTCACTATTGGGAAGCTATTATTACGCTTAACGACGTTCTAAACGGCGTAAAAAAATGGATTCTAAACGCGTAGAGTCATTAATTTTGGGCTTTTACGAAACGTCAACTATAAGTACGACGACGTTTCCCGAGGTAAATGGGCGTCGTGCAATATTTTATTATTTTTTTTTTAATTTATGTTACCTCTAAAAATTTATTTATCGTAGAAAATGGGATTTTAAAAATGACTAAAAAAAAAAAAAAATTAATATAAATAAATATAGTAATTAAATCATGATAAATAATTAAGACTTTTAAGAAAAATTAAGAACGATGAAAAAAAATAAATAACCAATATGTGAATAACTGATTATTATCAATTCTTACAGACTGTAATTCCGTAATAATTTTTTTTTTTTGGTTTTCTCGGGAAAAAAACTCGCTTAGGAACGAAAAAAATTTGTTTTGCACCATCTCCCGAAAAGTAGAGAGTAACGTTATTTCCGTGCCCCGAGTGAAAACCCCTTAAGATTTTTTTAACGTTAATTTTTTAAAGTGTACTATATCGCTCAAAACCTATAGGAAATGGGCGTCTTGCGTGTTGTTTTTTTAATTATTTCTTGTTTAGTTACCTCTAAAAAATTATTTTTCATAGAAAAATGAAATTAAAGGAGACTAAATTAAAAAAATTTATAATATCATAAAGTACACTTGCCCGATCGAAAAAAACTCGCTTAGGAAACGAAAAATTTATTTTGGACCACCTCCCCGAGAATTAAAAGGTTACGTTATTTTGTGCCCCGATCGAAGCGTAAGTAAGGACCTTTAAGATTTCTTTACGTCGATATTTGATATTAAGATTGAATATTCAGGATTCACTCATCATTAGTTTGTTTATTTTTCTAATGTCCTTAATTTTTTCCTAATCTTCATCATACCTTTATCCGTGAACTTTTCGTTTTTTCCTCAAAAAACGATAGTGACGTTTCGTAAATACCGAGACGATACTCGGAAGATATTAATCGAGGCCGGGTTTCCTCAACGGCGTCAACTATAATATAATGACGTTTCCCGATTACCATAAAAACGGAACGGCAATATTTTCAAGGATGAACTATCGTTAAGCGTATTAATTATTATTATAGTGACATTTTTTCTGTACCATTATATGTCAAAAAGATAATTAAAATTGAAAAAAAAAAGATTTAATTTTTCCCGAGGCCGAGCTTTTTTGGATAGCGATTTTGATTTAGAACTTTTGAGTTATAAACGTCCGTTTGAAAACGTCACTATTCGAATACTATTACGCTAAACGACGTCTGCATAAAATAAATGGATTCTATAACGCGTAGAGTCATTTTATTTTTGGCTTTTACGAAACGTCACTAAAATACAACAACGTTTCCGGACTTTGAGCGATTTTTTGCTACACCTTAAAAATTAACGTAAAAAAATATTAAAGGTACCCCTCCTACGGTTCACTCGGGGCACGAAATAACGTTACTCTCTACTTTTCGAGAGATGGTGCAAAATAAATTTTTTGTTTCTTAAGCGAGTTTTTTTTCCCGAGAAAAACGCAAAAAAAAAAAATAATTACGGAATCTAAGTCTGTAACGAATCGCTAATAATAAGTTATTCACCATATGTGGTTATTTAATTTTCTTCGTTCTTAAATTTTCTTAAAGTCTTAAATGCTTAATCATGATCTAATACTATTACAAGAACTAATGCTAATGGAAAAAGATATTCACCTTAAATTCAATTTTCCTGACATGAATATTTTTTAGAGAACTAAATTAAAAAAAAAAAAAAGATAATAAAAAATATTGCACGACGCCATTTACCTCGGAAACGTGCGTCGTGCGTGTTTTTTTAATTTTTTTTGTTTAGTTACATTTTTTTTGTCTCGACCTCTAAAAATTATTTTCCATTGAAAACTGAATTTCAGGGAGACTAAATTAAAAAAAAATAATATATACAAAGTACACTTGCCCTCGAAAAAAAACTCGCTCAAGGACGAAAAATTTATTTTGCATCATCTCCCGAGAAGTAAAAAAGTAACGTTATTATTTGTGCCCCGATCGAAGCGTAAGTTGGGACCTTTTAACATTTCTTTACGTCGATATTTTATTAAGAATTGATATTCAGGTATTCACTTATCATTAAATTGTTGTAATTGTAGTTTATTTTTCCTAATTTTCATCATACCTTTATCCGTGAACTTTTCGTTTTTTTCCTCAAAATACGATAGTGACGTTTCGTAATTACCGAGACGATACTCGGAGGGGATCAATCGAGGGTTTCTCTACGGCGTCACTATAATATAATGACGTTTCTCGATTACCATAAAAACGACCTCGAACGACCAAACGGCAATATTTTCAGGGATGAAATATCGTTTAGCGCAGTGGTTCTCAAACTTTTTCGATTCGCGGCACCCTTGACTAATTTAAGTTGCCGAAGTAACCCCCATTTTAGATTCTTAACAGGAAAGTCTTCCAATTTATGAAATAGGTCTATCAATTATCAAGGAATTCCCATGATTTTTCTTGATCAAGGAATGGAAATAGCAAAATTAGTATTTCCTCTAAAATATATAAATATAATAAGGATAAATATATCTAAATATTTAATCTTAACAAATGGGAAATTCAAAATCGATTAAAATTTTTAAATGAAAACTGAAATACAATTATGAAAATGTTCAAAACTTTCGGCGTCACCCCTGAGGGGAAGCAGCGCCACCCAAATGTGACGCGTCACACAGTTTGAGAACCACTGGTTTAGCGTATTAATTATTATTATTGTGACGTTTTTTCTGTACCATTTATAAGTCGAAAGTATAAATTAAAATTTGAAAAAAAAAATTTCAATTTTTCCGGATGTCTACTTTTATGGAGAGCGATTTTGATTTAGACCTTTTGAGTTATAAACGGTTCCGATGAAACGTCACTATTGAAACTTTTATTACGCTTAACGACGTTCTATAAGCGTAAAAAAATGGATTCTAAACGCGTAGAGCCATTTATTTTGGCTTTTACGAAATCCGTCACTATAAGACGTACGACGTTTTCACGAGGTAAATGGGCCGTCGTGCAAAATATTTTTATTTTTGTTTTTTAATTTAGGTTTACCGTCTAAAATTATATTTATCGTAGAAAATGGATTTTAGGGGAGACTAAACTATAAAAATAAAGATAAATATAAATAATTAATTTATTAAATCAGTGGTTCTCAAACTGTGTGACGCGTCACATTTGGGTGGCGCAGCTTCCCCTCAGGGGTGACGCTGAAAGTTTTGAACATTTTCATAATTGTATTTCAGTTTTCATTTAAAAATTTTAATCGATTTTGAATTTTCCAACTTGTTAAGAAAATTTTAGTTATGTTATCCTTAATATTTATTATCTATAGGCAAATCCTGGGAATGCTTTTGGCATGCTGTGATCATGCAAAATTATTGCAATTTTATGATTAATGATAGACCCTATTTTATAAATTGGAAGACTTTCCTTTAAGAATCTAAAATGGGGTTACTTCGGCAAACTTGAATTAGTCAAGGGTGCCGCGAATCGAAAAAGTTTGAGAACCACTGGTATAGATCATGATAAATAATTAAGACTTTAAGAAAAATTAAGAACGAAGATAAAATAAATATCCAATATGTGAATAACTGATTATTATCAATTCTTTCCAGACTTAGATTCCGTAATTTTTTTTTTTTGGTTTCTCTCGGGAAAAAAACTCGCTTAAGGAACAAAAAATTTATTTTGCATCATCTCACGAAAAGTAAAAAGTAACTTTATTTCGTGCCCCGATCGAAGCGTGAGGGGGACTCTTAATATTTTTTACGTTAATTTTTAAAGTGTAGCAAAAAATCGCTCAAAGCATATAGGAAATGGGCGTCGTGCGTTGTTTTTTTAATTATTTTTTTGTTTATTTACATTTTTTGTTTAGTTACCTCTAAAAATTATTTTTCATTGAAAATTGAATTTAAGGGAAACTATGTTAAAAAAATAATAATATATATAATGTACACTTGCCCTCGAAAAAAAACTCGCTTAAGGAATGAAAAATTTATTTTGCAACATCTCCCGAGAAGTAAAAGGTTACGTTATTTTGTGCCCCGAGTCGAAGCGTAAGTGGGGACCATTTAAGATTTCTTTACGTCGATATTTATATTAAGAATTGATATTTAGGTATTCACATTATCAATTAATTGGTTTATTTTTTCTATGTTCTTAATTTTTCCTATTTCATCATAACTTTATCCGTGAAACCTGTTTCGTTTTTCCTCAAATACGAATCGTGACGTCCTCGTTCTTTACCGATGAAGACCCTCGGAGGGGATCGATCGAGGCCGGGTTTCCTCTACGGAGTCACTATAATATAATGACGTTTCTCGATTACCATAAAAACGACCTCCAACGATCAAACGGCAATATTTTCAAGGATGAAAACTATCGTTAAGCGTAAATTAGTTTATTTAGTGCGGTTATCTGTAACCGTTTAGAAGTCGAAGGTATAAGGTAAAATTTGAAGAAAAAAAATTTCAATTTTTTCCGAGGTCGACTTTTGAGAGCGATTTTGATTTTACGACTTTTTGAGTTATAAACGGGTCCTATGAAACGTCCCTATTGGAACTATTATTACGCTTAAAGAGTTCGAAAGCGTTAAGAAATGGATTTATAACGCGTTAGAGTCATTTATATTTTGGCTTTTACGATAAACGTCACTATCTGACCGCGGACGTTTCCGAGGTAGAATTGGTCGTCGTGCAATATTTTTTTGTATATTTTTTTAATTTAGTTACCTTCTGAAAGAATTATTATATTCGTGGAAGAAAAAGGCAATATTTAAGACGTGACTAAGATAGGTAAAAAAGTTAAATTATAGAATTAAATATAGTAAAGAACAATAATTAAGAATTTAATAAATTAAGAACGAAGAAAATGAATAATATGCGATTATTGTGAAAAAACTTATTATTAGCAATTCTTTTCAGACTTAGATTCCGTAATAATTTTTTTTAGTTTCTCAGGAAAAAAACTCGCTTAAGGAACAAAAAATTTATTTTGCACCATCTCCCCGAGAAGTAGAGAGTACGTATTTTCCGTGCCCCGAGTGAACAACATAGGAGGGTACCGTTTAATATTTTTGTTTACGTTAATGTTTTGTAAAAGTGTAGCAAAAAATGAACCTATCGTTAAGCGATTTAATTATTATTACAGATGACGTTTATTTTCTGTACCGTTATAAAGTCGAGAGTATAAGTTAATAGATTTGAAGAAAAAAAAAGATTCACAGAAGTTTCCGAGGTCGACTTTTTGGAGAGCGATTTTGATTAAGGACCTTTTGAGTTATAACGGTTCCGATGAAACGTGCACTATTTGAAACATTATACGCTTATCGACGTTCCTAACGTGAAGGAAAAATGGATTCTAAACCGTATAGTCATTATAGTTTGGGCTTTTAACGAAACGTCACTATTAGGATCGAGGACGTTTCCGAGGTGAATGGGCGTCGTGCATATTTTTTTATTATTTTTTTTTAATTTAGTTAACCTACAAGTAATTTATCGTAGAAAAGGAATTAAGGGAGACTAAACTATAGAAAAAATAATTAATATAAGAACAAGGTCAACGATGCTGTCGTGCGTATGTTTTTTATAATTAATTTGTTTGTTTTAGTCACCTCTAAGAATTATTTTTCATAGAAAACTGAATTAAAAGAGACTAAATTTAATAAAAATAATGAATAATAATAATAAATTTTCGGTTTCCCTCGAAAAAAAAAAACTCGCTTAAGGAACGAAAAATTATTTTTCAACTCTCCGAGAGATGTAAAAGGTTCGTATTTTGTGCCCCCGATCGAGGCGGTGAAGTTGGCGACCTTTATGATCTCTTTGCGTCGATATTTATATTAAGAATTGATATTCAGGTCAATTTTGGAGCGCCGGGGTTTGTCTTTACTGGCAGTGGTTCTCAAACTTTTTCGAATTCGCGGCATCCGTCTTGATCTAATGCAGTGTTTGCCGATGTTATAATGACTGGTTTCTCGAATTACCAGATAAAAACACGACAGGTAAATGAGCGCGTTCGTGCGATATTTTTTTTTTAATTTGGTTAGCCTCTAAATAGATTAATGTTATGTTCTCAAACGTATTTTCGATTCGCGCACCCTGACTATTCCAAGTTTGCCATAGATTCTTAAAGAAAGTCTTTCCAACTAATAAAATAGGGTGCTATCATTAATCATGATAAATTTGCAAATAATTTTGCATGGTCCAATGCATGAAAAAAGCATTCCCGGATTTGCCTCTGAAATATATAAAATATATATATGTAGGCATAACATAACTAAAATTTTTCGTTAGACAAGTTTGAAAATTCAAAAATCGATTAAAATTTTTTAAATGAGTAACTGAAATACGGAATTATGAAAATGTTTCAAAACTTTCAGCGTACCCCTGAGGGAAGCTGCCGCCATGGCCGCAAATGTGTAACACGTCACAGCAGTTTGAAGAATCGCGACTGGCTGCAGTCGTGGGCGTTCTTCACGTGATAATATAATGTCTGTTTCTCGATTACGCGATAGAAAAAGTTGACCTCGAACGATCAAACGGCAATATTTTCGGGGATGAGCTATCGTTAAGCGTATTGAATGTATTATTGTAAGTGAGTTTCGTACGGGTTAGTGAAGTCGAAGGTATACAGTTAAAATTGAAAAAAAAAATTTCAATTTTTCCCGAGGTCGACTTTTTATTTTGGGGAGCGATTTTGAATTAGAACCTTTGAGTATAAACGGTTTCCGATAAAAGTCACTAAATTGGAACTACTATTACGCCTTAACGAGCGTTCAAGCGTAAAAAATGAATTCTAAACGCGGTAGAATCATTTATTTGGGCTTTTACGAAACGTCCTAATAGCGACGAAGGAGTTTCCGAGGTGATGGGCGTGTGCTAATAGTTATAGTTAGTTTTTTTTTAATTTAGTTACCTTTAAAATTATTTAACGTAGAAAATGGAATTTAAGGAAGACAAACTATAAAAAAAAAAATTAATATAAATAAATATAGTAGATCATGATAAAGTAATTGAAGAATTTAAAAAACAAAATAGAACGAGAAAAAAGATAATATCCGATAGTGTGAATAATCGTTATTTATTAGCAATTATTTACAGACTTAGATTCCGTGAATCTTTTTTTTTTTTTGGTTTCTCTAGGGAAACAAAAACTCGCTAAGGAAGCTAAAATTTATTTTGCACCATTCCGAAAAGAGAGAGTAACGTTATTCGTGCCCCGAGTGAACCGTAGGAGGGTACCTTTAATAATTTTTTTTTCGTTAATTTTTAAAGTGTAGCCAAAAATTGCTCAAAGCCTATATGGGAAGATCGGGGGTGCGTGCGTAGTTTAATTATAATTATTTTTGTTTTAGGGGTACGCAAAAATTATTTATCATAGAAAACTGAATTAAACGGGAGACCTAAATAAAAATAATATATCATAGCTAAGTAATTTGCCTATGAAAAAAAACCTCGCTTAAGGAACGGAAAAATTTAATTTTGCAAACTCCGAGAAGTTAAAAGTTAACGTGTATCTGATTGTGCCCTGAATCGAATAAGCGTTAATGGGACCTTAGTTTCTTTACGCTTGGCGTGCGATATTTATATTTAATGAATTGATATCAGTATCCGGTATCACACTATCAGTTAAGTTTGTTAAGTTTTTTTTTCTATCGTACTTATGATTTTTCTAATTTTTTCTCATAACTTTTAATCGCGAGCTTTTCGTTTTTCTCCTCAAAATAACGATGAGTGACGATTTTCGTAATTATCCGGGAGACGATCTGCTGAGGGGAAATCGATCGAGGCTTGGGTTTCCTGCTAAACGGGGCGTCACTATAAATATGACGTTTCCCGATTACCCTATTAAAAGCACCTCGAATTCTATCAATCGGCAATATTTTCAGGAATGAACTTATTGTTGTGGTTTATCGTTTAGCGTATTAATTTTGGTTATGGTACGTTTGTCAGTTGCTGTACCATCGTTTATTAAGTCGAAGGTATAGAGTTAAAGATGTTGAATTGCAAAAAATTTCCAATTTTTCCCGATGGGTCGCGTTTTTGGAGAGCGATTTTATGATTACCTTTTTTGAAGTTATAAACGGTTCGATATAAAACTGTCACTGATTAGGAACTACTGATTCGCTTAACGTTCGGTCTAAGCGTAAAAAAGTGGATTCCTAGACGCGTAGAAGCATTTTATTTTGGCTTTGTACGAAAACGCTCACTATTAAGCGACGAGGCACGTTTCGAGGTGAAAATGGGCCCGTAGGTGCAGATTTATTTTTAATATTAATGTTTTTTAATTTAGTTACCTCTAAAAATCTGATATTGTTATTTTCGTAGAAAATGGAATTAAGGAAGACTCCGTAATATGCTATAGTAGTAAATAAAATGTTAATCTATACAATAAATATAGTAATCATGAGATTAAATAAAAGAAATTTAAAAAAAATTAAGACGAGAAAAATAAATATCGATATGTGAATAAGCTTATTGTGATTCATATTTACATGACTTAGATTCCGTAATTTTTTTGGGTGGTTTTGGATCTCTAGGGAAAAAAACTCGCTTTAAGGAGCGAAAAAATTTATTTTGCACCAACTCCCGAAAAGTAGAGAGTAACGTTAATGTCGTGCCCCGAGCTGAACCGTAGGAGGGTACCTTTATTATTTTTGTTACGTTAATTTTTAAAGTGTAGCCAAAAATTGCTCAAAGCCTAATAGGAAATGGGGGTCGTGCGTAGTTTATATAATTAATTTTTTGTTTAGTTACTCTAAAGGAAAGTAATTTAAGTCATAGAAAACTGAATTAAGGGAGAGCCTTATGATTGAAAAATACATAATATAATATAAAGTAAATTTGCCCTGCGTAAAGAAAAAACTCGCTTAAGAAACGAAAAATTTATTTGCAACATCTCCCGAGAAGTTAAAAGTTAAGTATTTTGTGCCCCGATCGAAGCGTAAGTGGGTGAACCTTTAAATTTTTCTTTACGAAACGTCACTATATGACGAGGACGTTTCCGAGGTAAATGTGCGTCGTGCAAAGTATTTTTTATATTTTTTTTCATTTAGTTACCTCTAAAATTATTTTATCGTAGAAAAAGGAATTTAAGAGTGACTAAACTATAAAAAAATTAATATTAAATAAAGTTTAGTTTAGTAGTAAAAATAATTAAGAATTTAATAAAAATTAAGAACGAAGAAAATAAATAGATATGTTGATAACTTATTATTAGCAATGTCTTTACAGACTTAGATTCCGTAATAATTGTTTTTTTTTAAGTTTCTATATGGGAGAGAAAAGAAAACTCGCTTAAGGAACCAAAAATTTATTTTGCACCATCTCCCGAGAAGTAGAGAGTAACGTTATTTCGTGCCCCGAGTGAGCCGTAGGAGGGTACCTTTAATTTTTTTTTTTACGTTAATGATGTTTTAAAAGTGTAAGAAAAATGACTATCGTTAAGCCGATTAATTATTTATATAGATGTACGTTTAATTCTGTCACCTGTTGTATAAGTCGAAGGTATAAGTTAAAATTTGAAGAAAAAAAAATTTTTTTTTTTTTTCAAATTTTTCCGGAGGTCGTACCTTTTTTGGAGAGCGAATTTGATTTAGACCTTTTGAGTATATAAGCGGTTCCGATGAAACGCACTATTGGAACTATTAATTACGCTTAACGACGTTAACCAAGCGTAAAAATGGATTCTAAACGCGTAGAAGTCATTTATTTTGGGCTTTTACGAAACGTCACTATAGGACGACGACGTTTCCGAGGTAAATGGGCGTCGTGCAATTAATCTATTTTTTATTTATTTTTTTAATTAGTTTAAACCTATAAAAATTATTTATCGTAGTAAATTGGGATTTAAGGGAGACTAAACTTAAAAAAAATTAATATAAACAAGCAACGATGCTGTCGTGCGTAGTTTTTATAATTTAATTTTTGTTTAATGTCATCCTCTAAAGAATGTTTTTTCATAGAAAACTGGAATTTAAGAAGACTAATTAAAAATATATAATAATTATGATAAAGTACACTTTTTCTAGGGAGAAAAACTCGCTTAAGGAACGAAAAATTTATTTGGCACCACATCTCCCGAGAATTAAAAGGTTACGTTTTTTTGCGCCGTACTGCGGAGGCGTAAGGTGGGGACCTGTTATGATGCTCTTTGCGTCGATATTGTATATGAAGAACTTGATCATTCAGGTCAATTGAAGGCCGGGTTTTCCTTCCTCGGCGTCACTATAATATATGTGCGTTTCTCGATTAGCATAAAAATGACCTCGAACTGACCAATCGCAATATTTTCAGGGATGAGCTATCGTTAGCGTAATTAAATTATTATTGGTAGTGACGTTATTTCTGTAAGCCGTTTATAAGTCGAGAGGTATAGAAGTTAAAATTTGAAAAAAACAATTTCAATTTTTGCCGAGGTCCGACTTTTGGAGAGCGATGTTTGATTTAACCTTTTGAGTTTTAAAACGGTTTCCGATAAACGTCCACTATTGGAACTACTATTGACGCTAACGACTTTTCCAGCGTTAAAAAATGGGATTTTCGTAAACGCGTAATCATTTATTTTGGGCTTTTACGAAACGTCACGTATAGCGACGGAGGACTTCCACAGAGGTGAATGGAAGTGGTGGCAATATTTTTATATATTTTTTTTTTAATTTAGTTACCCTCTAAAAACTATTTATCGTAGAAAATGGAATTTAAAGGAAGACTAAACTATAAAAAAAATTAATATCAATAAATATAGTAGATATTGATATAATCATGTAGATTTTGTGATGTTGAAGAACAGAAGAAAAAAAATACCGAATATGTGAATTAACTTATTATGAGCATTAATTTACGACTAGATTCAGTATTTTTTTTTTTTGGTTGCTCTTGAAGGGGAAAAAACTCGCTAAGGAGCGGAAAAATTTTTATTTGGCACCATCTCGAAAAGTAGAGAGTAACGTGTTATTCGTGCCGCCGAGTGAACCCTAGGAGGGTACCGTTTAATAGTTTTTTTTACGTAAATTTTTTAATAGTGTAGCCAAAAGATTGCTCAAGCCTATAGGATAATGGGGGTCGGTGCGTAGTTTATATAATCTAATTTTTGTTTAGTTACCTCTAACAATTATTTTTCATAGAAAACTGAATTTAAGGGAGACTAAATAAAAAAAATAATATATATAAAGTAAATTTGCCCTCGAAAAAAAAACTCGCTTAAGGAACGAAAAATTTATTTTGCAACATCTCCCGAGAAGTAAAAAGTTACGTTATTTTGTGCCCCGATCGAAGCGTAAGTGGGGACCTTTAAGATTTCTTTACGTCGATATTTATATTAAGAATTGATATTCAGGTATCCGGTATCCACATATCATTAATTGTTTATTTTTTCTATGTACTTATATTTTTCTAATTTTCATCATAACTTTATCCGTGAGCTTTTCGTTTTCTTCCTCAAAATACGATAGTGACGTTTCGTAATTACCGAGACGATCTTCTGAGGGGATTAATCGAGGCCGGGTTTCCTCTACGGCGTCACTTTATAAAGAGATAATGATAAAAATTCACGTCAAAAAATTATTTTAAATAGTTTGTTTCTAAATATTTATTTATAAACAACGATAACAATCTTTCGAAAGGTGATTGAAAAATTTTCTGCTTTTAAGAGTATTTCTATAGTCTGTTCAAATCATATTTAAGAAAAACGATACTGTAAAATTAAAAAAAAAAAACTTTATTTGAATAAAACGTTTATTAAAAAATGTTCATACATAAAGAATGTGTACAACAAAAATTATTGCAATTATATATGTACATAGATATATTATACTAAATTTGATTGTTCTTTACGATGCTGTTTTGAACATCTTCAATGTTGCGTTTTCTCTTCGCCCACGTTTATTTTGTCTATTTTCGATTATTTTAGTGATTTTCTTAATTTTCTCCTTGATAATTTTATCAAAATCATTAAATTTATTGTCCATTTTATTCATTATATCCTGAATGCCTTCTTTATATTTATTACTGGAATTGCTCACACCTTCTTCATATTTATCTTTGAGATTTGCTTCAACTTCAGTCCTATCGGTTGTGAGATTTTCTTCAACCTCGCATATCATTCCACCTACATCCATGTCGGGGGCTTCTATTTCGACGACGCTGGGATCAAATTGAGCCTCGTTTCTCTCTTGGGTGGCGTAGTCTTCTGTAATGAATTTAAAAGGTTCCTTGTGGATATATATATATATATCTTCTTCATACCCCTCTTCATTCCCACAAATCGAGAAATAATTTTTTATTTTATTATTTTTATTTCCAATCTCTTTTTCGAAATCAGTGACGTCGTCATTTTTCTTTTCTGGCTATTATTATTTTTACTTTTAGTTGTTTATTTTCTTCTTCCACAGTTAGCTCATCCATAAATATTTAATTATTTACATATTTTAGGGGATGATAAATTTCTCATTACTAAAGCTACACATCCAACCTTTAATTATAATTTATGTTTCGGTAGTGAAGCTGGACATAAGACATTAAGAAACGACACTAATCTTTACCATTCCGGAATAAAAACAATGCCGTTCGATCGTGTTTGGTCAATTTACTTTTCTCCGTGAAATCCGAGGAAGATATACTTTTAATACATTTCGGTTTCCAAACTCGTTCAAACGGTATCGTGAAATATACGGACATTATAAATGTCCCGATTTTCGATTAGTCGATCGTTTAATTTGGTTCTTCCCTTTATTGAAAATCATGATTTTTTTAACAAACTTTTTAAAGCTGTTGAACGTATGATAAATAATATAATAGGAAATAAATGAAAGAGGAAATCAAAAAGTGTATATGTATTTTGTACGTATATTAAAATATTAAACCCAAAAAAAATTTATTCATTTTTTAATTATTTGGTCATAATAAAATTTGTAATTTTCGATCGTTTTCTATCCGATACCATATTTTTGGTATTTAATTAATTTTATCTATTTCAATAATGCTTTGTTCAATGGGTTAATGATAATAAAAATCAAACTTTGCAAAAAGGTTTATTTTATAAAAAAATATAATAAAATATTCATTCTTTCCCGACGAAGAGATAAATAAGTTAGAAACGGGAAACGTTTTGAAATATTTATTCTTGTCGAGAGACGATGAAACGTTACTAAAAATAAGTCGAGCTCTCGAAACGCGACAAAATAAACCAAAAGCGACTATTGTTTTTTAATATGATATAGATTAGAAAAAATTTTTTAATATTTTAAAATTTTTTTTCCAGATTCTTGCGCAATATTAACTAACTCGTGACGATAAAAGACACCCGCCCAACTCGTCGCTGACAGATACTACGAATCCCTTCCTCCTCAACGGAACAATAATACTTCTCGGGAGAAAATCGCGCAACGATGAAATCGGACGTTGGCGGATTTAGGGAATCTGGCTCCGAGGGAATATGGGTCTGTTCGGGTATTGTTGTCGACGCTAAAAGAAGAAGAAGCGACATTTCCATTGGTGGTGATCACGATAGCGACCGCCGACGCGTTTTGTCGCGAGCGGATAACACTAGTGCGTTTTCAACCAAAGATCGCTTCTCGGAAAGAAAGATCGCCGAACATAGCTCTACGATGAAATCGAACCTTCCAGAATTTACCGTTTCTGGTTCTAGAGGGATGGGATCCCGTGCCCCTTTTGGGGTTAATATCGAGATTAAAAGAAGAGTTAATGATGATCACGATAGTGAACACAACCGACTTTTACCTCACCCAGAAAAAGTTGAATGGACGGAAGAACAACGAAAGGTGATCGCGAATATGAGTGTGTTGCTCGATTTTGAACTTCGGGAATATATCGGCTCGGTGTGCTACGATCATGCGAAGGAATTATCCGAAGTTCTCTTAGAAATGCTAAAGAGAAAACAACTAAAATATTTTTTACAAGAATTCGGGCACGCCATGTCCTGCGGGGAGGAACACGGATCTTTATGCTTCATGTTTAAGAGAGTCGTCGATCACGTTTGTCGCGCGACTCACCCATGCGCTCTTAAAAATATCTACGGTGACGTGCTTCGTCTTCACCTGGACACGTGTACCGACGCTAGCTGTGGATTTCCGAAATGCGAACTTCGTCGTGAACAGAGACGAAAACGATTGATCGAGGGTTCTTAAAATTCCGCGATTCCTCTCATTTTCCATCATTATTGTGACCGATCAAAAGAAGATTCATTTTTTATTTCATCAGGCAATATTCGTATTTTTATGGTCGTAGATTGTTTATTTTTTGCTACGACGAGAACGGTATAGGAATTCTTTCTTATTATTTATCAAATAAATAGCTATAATTTATTGGATTTTAGTTTTTTATTTAAAACTACTTTTTAAAATTATGTTATAATCAAAATTTTCCAACAAATAAATAAATAGACAAATTATTTTTGGCCGTGTGATTAATCTCTTTTATCTTCTTATCTCATCTTATCTTCTTATTTTATTATCTATGATACTATTAATTTTAAACATGCCAAACATGGACCCATTTTTTACACTGGCCTTGTGCAGTTGGATGATATTAACCGCATTAAACTCTTCACAGTATATGCATTGGTAGATTTTTTCTTTGCCACCTAACCCATGTCGCAATTACGAGTCATGACTTTTTTGTTATTATCTGTTTCTATTATCATAGAAAGTTGTTAATAAATTTCTCTTGAGATATAATTTAAAAGACTGTTTTTAAAATGTTGGTAGTTCATTAATTTTTAATATATCAGTGTTGCATATCTAAAAGATTTAGAAAAATAGATTATTTGAGAATACTCTTCCTAGAAAAGCAAAATTTATAATTACCTTTCTTTTGAAAATGACCATTATTTCTTTTTATCTTTCCGAATTTAAAATTCACTCGGTAAGCGCTTCCCTTAGTGACTATTTTTTATTATGGCGTTATTGCCAACAAATGTGTGAATCTTCTTGTTCAAGTTATTTAACAAGAATTTTGGCCTAATATAATTTCGCCGGTGTGAGAGATGCCGTACTTTTGTGACCGGTTGGTGCCACCTCCGCTAAGAAATAAAATTTAGGTTTTTCTTGTGGGAGAAACCGAAAACTTCCAATAACTAAGGAATAATATTTTGAATTTCGATAAAAACTAAAATCATTTGGGTCCCCAGGTAACTCTCATTAGTTTTGCGGGGTACAGGGGGGTTCCTGGGACAAGTTTCAAAATTTCGAAAAAAAACTTAAGTGTTCCCCCTTTGCGTAATGTGATGGAACAAAAAACCGTTCCCTTTATTATGGGTTGTGCCGAAAAGTTTATAGATTGATTGTTCCTTTTAGAAATTTTTTCCACCAGAGAAAAAAAACACAGAATTTAGGCCGATACTAGAATGCCACCTTCGCAATAGGTCATAACTAATGACTGATGTGTTTGTAGATTGGAAAGTTGATATTTACGCATGACTTCAGTTATTTTATTTCTCGAATTTTTAAAATTCACGCAGGGTAACGTTCCCTTTAGCTGCGATTTATAGATTGCCGTTTTTTGGCACAAATTTTATTCTTATGTATCCTTGTATTTCAATCAAAGAATTTAGAGCTCTGGAAATTTCCCCGGTGAAGGAGATGCCATATACTTGAACAGGCTGGATTATTTCAAACCTGTATATTTAGAGTTGGCAGGCCCAGCACCACTAGGAACCGGGTGCGCACCCCACTAGAAGAGAAATTTTGTTTTTTTTTCGGGAGAAATACCGTAAACTCAATACTCAGGAAATATTGCTTTGTTACCTTTTATTACCTTAAAATTCTAGGCCGGTACATTTTCTCGTGATTCAACGATTTCCATATTTGACAAGCTTATGATTTTCAAGACCTGTTGGTAATTTAGAGTTGCAGGTGCCTCAGCAACCACTCTGCGAATCTGGGTGCGCACCGCACTAGAAAGAGGAATTTTGTTTTTTTGGGGGAAGGAAACCGACAAACTTCATACCGTCAGGTAATTAAGTTTGAGATATCGTATAAACTAATAATCAGTTGTAGGCCTCAGGTACTCCTCATTGAGGTTTCGGGGGTACCATTGGGGTTCCTGGACAAGTTTCAAAATTTGATAACGGAATAAAATCCTGAAAGTGTTTTCCCGACCTTTGGTGCTGTAAGGTGGGTGGAACATAATATAAATCGTTCCCTTTATTATGGAGTTTGTGCCGAAACATTTACATGTGATGTTTTCCCTTGTAGATATTTTTTTTCACCAGATGAATATAAAGAAAGAAAACCAACTGGGAGTTTAGGCAGAAACTTATCATGCCTCTTTACATGTAAGGGTCATGGTATACTGAATGTTGGATAGAGGGGACAGATGCATTTACGCGATTCGATTTTTTTGTTCTTCTGTATTTTTTAAAATTCTTACTCAGGGTAACGTTTCCTTAGGCGATTTTTAATTATCGCGTTTTGGCACAAACTTGTCTTCTTGATTCCCATTTAGATTAACAAAAGAAATATTCGAGCCGCGAAAATTTCTCGTGAAAGATGCATCTTGACCGTCTATATATTTCAAACCTGTTAAGGTTTACGAGTTGCAGGCTCCCACACCACTCTGTGATCCGGGTGCGCACTCCCACTAGAGAGAAATTGTTTTTTTTCGGGGAAGAAACCGAAAACTTCAATAACTCAGGAATAATTGGAGATATCGTAAAACTAAAATCAGTTGTAGGTAACCCTCAGGTACTCGCTGCATTATGTTTTTGCGGGGGTACAGGGGGTTCGTGGAATAAGTTTCAAAATTTTCAGAAAAAAACCATATAAGTGTTCCCCTTTGCGTAAGGTGATGGCACAAAAAACGTTCCCTTTATTAAGGGTTTGTGCCGAAAATTTAAATTGATTGTTCCTATTTAGAATTTTGTGTCCACCTAAGTAGTATAAGATAAGTAAGACCGAATCTGCTCGTAGTTCCGTAAAACTCACACATTGCCTCCTTACAGAAGGCATCTGACTAATGTGAAAGAGATCGAAATTCGCTATTTTAACGCATGTATGGACCATAGTTATTTTTTTTTGCTTCGAGATTGGTTTAGAAAGGTTCATGTCCAGGTTAACGTCCTTTAGTTGCGATGTTATTGATGCGTTTTTGTTACACAAAATTTTGATGCTTCTTTGTTCCCCTTTAAATTAACAAAGAATTAGGCCAAAATTTCCTCAGTGAAAGATGCCTACTCCGCGTGACAGGGTGCGCACCCCACTTAGAGAAGATAGTTTTGTTTTTTTTGGGGGGAGTAAACCCTGTGGAAAACTTCCAAATAACTTCAGTAATATATTTGAAGATATTCGTAAAACTAAAAAATCAGTTTGTAGGGTCCTCATGGTACTTTCCTATTAGTGCCGGGGGTACAGGGGTTCCTAGGAATACGTTTTCAAAATTTCAGAAAAAAACCATAGGGTTCCCCTTTGCGTAAGGTGGTGGAATTCAAAAAACGTTGGTTCCCTGTGTGATTTATGGATTTGTGCCGGAATGAATAGTTAATAATTGATATGTTCATTTATGAAATTTTTTGTCCACAGAAATAAAAAAATAAGACACAGGGAATTTAGAGCCGTATAACTAGCAATGCCCCTCTATACAGTAGGTCATGAACTAATTGATAGAGTCGTAGGTATATAGAAAATTTAAGCATGACCAGTATTTTTTTTCTTCGAAGGTTTTGTTTTAAAATTCAGCGGCGAGTGTTTAATCGTTCCCTTTTGTAGTGCGATTTTAGTATTGCGGTATTTTGCATCAAATATTTGGGAATCTTCTTGTTCATCCTTTTATTAAGCTAAAGAATCGTTCTCGGAAAGTTTCCGCTGGTGAAAGTATTGCCATCTTGACCGTCTAGTATTGTTCAAACCTGTAATATTCTTAGAGTTGGCGCCAGGCCAGCACCACTCTGTTGAACGGTTGTGCGCATCGCCCACTATGAACGAGATTAATTGTTTTTTGTTCGGGGAGAGAAACCGATATTGTAGGATAATTTCTCGAATAAGTCAGGTGAGATAATGTGTGAGTTGTCTGTAAAACTTATAATCAGTTATGTAGGGGTCCGTCCAGTACTGTCTGCTCATGGGAGTTTGCCGGGGTTGACTATGGGGCGTGTCGTGGAATAATTTGCAGGAGAGATTGGTTCAGAAAAAACACCGTAAAGTTGTTTCCCCGGTGCGTAAAGCTGGTGGAAGCAAAAAACTCGTTCCCTTTATTATGGGTTTGTGCCAAAAAATTTAAATTGATTGTTCCCTTTAGATATTTTCCACCAGAGGATCTAAAAAATAAACCACGGAATTTATTCCGTAAACTAGCATGCCTCCTTACAGAAGGTCATAAAATTGAAGAGGTGAAATGTGCATGACGCATGACCCATTTAATTTTTGTTTTCTTCGAATTTTAAACATCAGCATCAGGTGACGTTCCCTGTTAGGTGCGATTGTTGTATGTATTCGCGTTTTTGGCAACAAATGTTGATCTATCTTCGTTGCCGCGATTTAGTTAAGCGAAAGAATTTTAGCCAGAAATTTCCTTGGCGGTGAAAGATGTCCTACATCTGTGACCGGTGCCGCCTACTCTCCATCTTAGAAGAGAAATTGTTTTGGTTTTTTTCGGTGGTGTAGGGAAACGTTGAGGTAGAGACTTCTAATAACTTCCAGTCATAAATCTTGTAGGATATTCGTATACGTTGTAGAAAGTCATTTTGTAATGTGGTCCTCAGGTTAGTCCTATCAGAGTGGTGCGGGTATGAAGGGTTCGGTGAGAATAAGTATAAAAATTGTTCAGAAAAGAAACCGATAAGGGTTCCCCCTTGGTAAGGTGGTGGAACAAAAAACCGTTCCCTTTAATATGGGTTTGTGCCGAATAATTTAAATTGATTGTTCCCTTTAGAAATTTTTTCCACCGAGATAAAAAATAAACCACGGAATTTATGCCGTAAACTAGCAATGGCCTCCTTACAAGAACGGTCATAACTAATGAAAGATCGAAATTGCAATTACGCATTGACCATATAATTTTTTTTCTCGAATTTTTAAAATTCCGACCCAGGTAACGTTCCCTTTATGGCGATTTATTAATGCGTTTTGGCACAAATTTGTGATGCGTTCCTTTGTCCGTCTTTGTATTACAAAGAATTTAGGACAGTGTATTAATTTCCCGGTGAATGTAGATGTCTTGGTTACTGTACTTTCTGTGAACGTGTGCGCACTCCAACTAGAAGTATTGTAAATTTTGTTTTGTTTTTCGGGGAAGAAACCCAGAAAACTTCTAATAAGCTCTTAAGGAATAATTTTGAGATACGTTAAAAGCTAATATTATCTAGTTTGTTGGCGGTGGTCCTTCGAGGTACTGCCTCAATTAGTGTTGTTCGCGTGTGTAATAGGTGGGGGGGTTCCTGAAAAGTTTCATAAATTTTCAGGAAAAAAAACGGACAAGTAGGTTCCCGTCCTTTGCGTAAGGTGGTGGAACGGAATAAAAGCCGTCTGCTTTTGGGTCTGGGGCGCGAAATATTTATAGATTGTCTGTTTAGCGTACTTTAGAGAATTTTTTTCCAACCGAAGAGTAGGAAGAATTAAACCATAGCAGGATATTTTATTGCTGTAAAATACTATGCATTGGGTCCTTCTTATCACGAAGGTCATAAGCTTAAGTTGATTAAATTTGAAATTTGCATTTACTGGCATGACGCATTATTTTTTTTTTCTCGATTTTAAACTTCACCAGGTAACGGGTTCTCCTTTAGTGCGATTTATTATGCGTTTTGTGCCACAAATTTGAGTCTTTCTTGTTCCCTTATTACACAGAATTTAGCCGGAAATTCCGGTAAAAAATACCAATCTTGAGGAGCGTCTTGATTAGTTTTTCTATATTAACCCTGTATATTTAGTAGTTGGCAGTCCCAGCAGCCGACTTCTGTTGACCGGGTGCGCATCCGCCTACTAGAAAGAAATTGTTTTTGTTTGTCGGGGTATGAATAACGCGAAAACTGTCAAATAATCTCAGGGAATAATGTGTAGTATCGTGAAAACTAAAATCTAGGTTGTTAGGTCCATGCTAGTAGCTGGGCGCTTCAAGGTAGCGGCCTTTTGCGTAATTGGGTGGTGGGAACAAAAATGTTTCCTTTATTATGGGGTTTTGCCGAAAATTTAAATTGGGATGTTCCCTTTAGAAATTTGTTTTCAACAGAGATATAAACAAAGGAATTTTTAGGTGGGGTGCTGTAAAACTACTGCCTCCTTACAGTAGTCATTAACTAATTGATAGATTTGAAATCGCGAGATTTGACGTAATGACCATTTAATTTAGTCGAATATAATAGATTTTATAATAATTTAAGTTCATTATTCTATAATATCGCGCTGACTTTCGATTCAGATTTTAATAAATTGTTCTCGTGTTAAGTGAAGAATTTAAGATAGATTGATTGTCTCGAATTATGTGTTTCTTCGGAAACGATAATTAAAATTTTCTCGGATGGAACGATTTAACATCTAGATTATAAATAAGGTTCCGCGAATACAAATTTTACTGCAGTTTTGCGTTACCTTAAGTACGCTTACGTTTTGCTTCTCGCTTTTACTCTATCGCGAGCTGCTGAATCTACCTATCGATAGGAATAGCGATCTTCTCGCGAAAAAATGTACTGCTCGCTTACACATAGAAAACGATGAGCTTTTTCTTATTATGACGCAAAAACTGACTTTATATTTTTCGAAATGAAAGTAGTGCCTTTAGATTTCAGTGACGACCCTTTTTATTATATGGCTACAGTTCCGTCGAACGAGGAGAATTTGCATTTTATTTTCACTATTGTGAGACGTCTTTTTGTCGTTCACAGTGGCAAGAAGGCTAACTTCCGAAGGATCGTTCAGCTATTTAGACCAAGGGACAATTTTGTTTGTATTCCGAACATCTTTTTGATATAAGGATATTATTATGGTAAAGTAGCCATTCTTGAGAAAAATGCTCAATCCCTAAATGTGGTTTTCCTTATAGGCTTGTCTGATTAGTTCGACAGAAAAACGACTGTGTCCTTCGTCGTATCAGCTTTAAAAACAAGTTAACGAATGCTCTCGAGCTAAGTTCGACCGCACTCAAGAGAACGGATAAGAGGCGTGACGCCTTCATAGCGATTCAGAGGAACGACCAAAAGTATTGAAGCTGTGTATCATAATTTGGGTGAAATGTGATAATTAATTTCTTGTCTGTACAGGAAATTGTTCCCAACAGTAACAATCGAAGAGGAACAAGATGAAAGGACGAAGAGCGTTGAATCCTACCATTCCGAGATTTCATTATTATATTTTTTTTTTTACTCGGCGTCCTTTCATTAGTTTTAGTGATATTCTCCGTTATATGGCCGCAGTTGGCGAGAAGAGGTACCTATAAACTTAATCAATACGCCCAAATCGATCAGTCCAAAACTTCTCCGCCACTTTAAATTTTTTTATATAGATATAATTAATATATTTTTTAAAAGAAATCATACTTTATCCGCTGGTTTTTTATTGCCTATTTTTTAATTGGTTTCTTCAAATAACTTGTAAAAGCGTTTGTTTTAATCTTTTTTTTATTTCTAATCTCATACCGTTGATAAAATGGTGAGTAAAATGCTTAGTTAGCTAGCTACCGGGCCATATGATTAAGTAATATAGCAACCTTTTTCAATTTACTTTTTAGCATTTGTTTGCCTCCTTTATTTTCAATTATTATTATTATTGTTATTAGATTTTTATTGAGATTTAATTAATTATTTGATAATTATCTATTATTATTATTGTTATTATTATTATTATTATTATTATTATTATTATTATTATTATTATTATTATTATTATTATTATTATTATTTTGTATTATTATTATTATTGTGATTATTATTAATTATTATTATTATTATTATTATTATTAATTATTATTATTATTATTAATTATTATTATTATTATTAATTATTATTATTATTTATTATTATTATATTATTATTATTATTATTATTATTATTATTATTATTATTATTATTATTATTATTATTATTATTATTATTATTATTATTATTATTATTATTATTATTATTATTATTATTATTATTATTTTATTATTCTTATAATTATTATTATTATTATTATTATTATTATTATTATTATAGGAGCAAGTAAACAAGTAAATTTTTTCTTTAGCCCAGATAGCTTGTAGGAACAAGTAAACTAACCTTCTTGTTTGATAGGTAATTGTAGACAAAACATATAACATAAAATTAATGCGGAGCTACATAATGAATAAATACATCAATAATCCTACATTCCCACCGATTGCTTCATCCAAAAGATGAACAATCATACTATCTTCCGAACATCCAAAATATGTCTCGCGATCCCGTCAACTTCAATTTTTCTCCTTGACAACAATTTTGAAATTCTGCCCCTATCCCAACTCGAAAAACACCTCGCTCCATTTGGCTTCACCCATACCTCTTCCCCGACACCAAATTCATCATTAACCTTCTCCATTAACTCCTCTTCCGCGGTATTATCTTTAATATCCGGATCCCTCCATTCATAGTTGTATTTTATCGAACAAGGGCAACTCCACCCCATTCATTCCCACCCTTGGAAGTGAATTGTACCAGAACACTGCCTCGAACACGCTTATGTTCGACCTTCCCCAAATTCTTTTAATTGTCCTATGATTCCTCTCAATTATCCCATTGCAATTACTCCTGAATGCCGCCCTGAATATCAAATCCACGTTCCATTTCTTACATATCTCCCTCAGTTCAACTCCTCTAAAGCTTGCCGCATTATCCAATATGATTTCATTAGGAAAGCCGTGTTCAAAGAATACCTCTTCCAACTTCTCACTAATTTCTTTTCCACCCTCACCCCTTAGATCCTTCCAGATTGCGAATCTGCTCTCCCCACAATCTATTATCGATAAAAATTTCTTTTTCCCCAAATATGTTATATCGATCGCCAATCTTTTCCATATACCCAAAACACCTAAACTCCCTTTTTCGCATTTCAATGGGTTTGGGTCTATAGACTGACATTTTTTTATACATTTTTTATACACTCTTCCACATCTTTCATTTTAACCTCTTTATCCACCCTTCTCGCAGCGAACATTGTCTTTTCCAAGCCACAATGATTTCTCCCATGGATCCTATCAATCTCTTCCAAAGCCATGCCACAACAATCTTCCTCAATCCCGTTTAAAAACTCCAACCACTTCTTGAATACCCTTGTTAACTTATCCGCTTTGTTTTCTTCAGACTTTACCAAATTAATGTTTATTTTCATCTCAAATTCCTCCAATATATCTGAAATGATTCCCAATCTCCTTTTTACCAACATTTCTGCAGCACCTTTTGATTTCAATCTACAATCCATGCTAACCGCATTCCTAACCCAGTTTACCACCGTCTTCGAATCGCACATTATTTCTACCTCCTTAATACCCCATTTTATGCATAAATTCAAACCATTTAAAACCGCGTCCAATTCTGCAACATTTATGTGACTGCAATCCCCCTTCTTCCTCAGCCAACAAGCATCTTCTACTATTTTCCCATCAATCTCCAAAGCTAAATTGCTAGCGTCGCACCATATCTTTCCCCTACCTGAGTCACCCACGAACCAATCTCCTTTCACAGGATCATTCGAACCCACCTCCTTCACAACTTTAACCAACAGTTCATTACATTTTTTTCCTATGTCGTCACTCCATTTTTTTCCTTCCGCGATCCTTTTCAACAAGCTGCAGATCACTCTTAACCATCCTGCAATTGGATAATGCCCAACCAACCTTCCGCAGACAGAGAACAACTCCCTCCTAGAAATCTTCATTATTTCATCAATTTTAGGCAGATCATTCCCCCCTCTAAAATCTATCTTTCCATTATTTCCATTGAACACTCTCATCCCAAGAACTCTTCCCCCAACAACCTCCTCCGAATCCTTCGAGACCAACCCGAATTTCAAAAGATGTTTCCTAACACTCTCAGCCCCAATTACATCCTCATTAACTAATATGTCGTCGATGTAAGATTCCGTCCCCTCAAAAACTCTCCTGTCCTTTTCCCTCACTGTTCTTAAAATCTTCGTCATAATCCTAATCTCGTCAAACAGTAAGTTTTCCCCTTAAAGTTCACAAGTTGATACTTCCAAAGGCTCTTATCGTCTCTTATCTGCAAGTATGCAGCTTTTAAATCAACCGATTTTCACCCTATTCTTTGTTTCTCCATTTCCTTACCGACTCATCACACACTCCAACTTCATCACTGGTGTGGCACGACACGAATTTATTCAATTCTCTGTAATCTAAAACCGGTCTTACTTTGCCTTTGTTAATTTGTTCCACCGCCATTAACGGCAATAAACCATTCTCCTCATCACCATTCCATTCCAACAGAATTCCCTCTCTTATCCATCCCATCACTTCTTCGTCGAATTTATCTTTCACTCTTTTTTTCAAGTGCTTATTAAAAGACCTCATATTGTTCTTCAAACATGGCTCCTTATCCTTACATTTCCATTTTATGCTCTAATAATCACCATTAAAATGACCAACGAAATCTTCATCATTGATTTCACAGCACTCATTTACACCTCGGCTTCCTTTTTCACATAACACTTGTTTTTCTTCTTCAAGCTTTCAACACCAAACTTGATGCCGTTTTCTTTAATCGTCACCCCACCAAACTTCGATATAACGCCAATACCAAGAATCGCGTCAATGTTCCTCTTCATCTTCTCTAACACAAAGACTTCAAATTCAAATTCAACCCGTTCAATTTCAATGAGCACAGATCCTCTACCAACTGTCTCCACTGCCCTTCCATATGCTTTAATACTATTCTCCACCTCTCGCAATCTACCAATTTTTTTTTGAAATTAAAGACTTTGAGCACCCAGAGTCTACCAGCCCGTACGCCCACTCATCATTAATCTTTACATCTACAAAAGGCAATCCGCTGAAGGCACTGTCTAAGGGAATATTTCCAGCACAATATCCCCTAACTCTCCGTTTCCCTGATTCGATTTACACATTCTACGGTAATTGTTTAGTATTACTGACTTGAGTTCACGTACATAGTATATTGAAATTATAAACATTTCATTTACAAAAATGGTTTTAAAAAATTATTTGAAGTTTTTTTTTACGCATTTAAGTTTATTTTGAGTTACATATTTTCACTAAAAATATTAATATTAACGCTCTGAAAATCATAACAATTCTGTTTTTTTCCGTTCCTGTAGGGTTGAGGAATCACTGTTGAAATGGGTTTCAGGTTATCGATACATCAATATCGATATTATTTTTTTTATAATCGATATTTTTCACTAATTTCGAGGAATAGAAATTATAGACAAAGTGTACGTAAATAATATCAAAGAAAATAAAAAATTTGTAAAACAATATTTGTGCGTAATATACAATAATAATAAAAAAAGTTACAAATTAATATCACACCAAATACGAATTTACAACACACTGGACAACACCACACAGCAACACACATCACACACAACAACACACACATCACACATACAGTATATATAATATATATATTATATATATATAGTATATATAATATATATATATATATATATATATATATATATATAGTATATATATATATATATATATTATATATATATATATATATATATATATATATATATATTGTAAATATAATCACAGCCCAGTAAGGGGCTATATATATATTATAGTATATATAAATATATATATAATATATAGTGTATATAATATATATTATATTATATATATATAATATATATATTACTAATAATATATATATTATATAATATATCAC